>JAIUZE010072042.1:0-38167 GCA_022085475.1 Heliosperma pusillum | reverse complement strand
GCTTAGGGGGTCGCCTAGTAGAGTTTCTCATAGACGGTTATGTCATGGGACGGGGAATGGAATAGCTGTTGTCGCTAGGTCTGATCAGTCTAGGACTAGGATGTTTTCCTACCTTGTAGTATAGCCTCGAGTTACAATCGACTATGGGCCGTGCTAGGAACTTATGCCTGTTTATAGAAGTATTGGTCTTTCATGTTTGTATGATTCTATGAATCTTAGAAGGTGAGATGCAAGCCGGCTAAGGTTGATAGAGGTTGGATTACCGGTTGTTAACTGATTCACATGATAGCTTGCATGAGTAGCTTAGCCTTCCTATGCTAGGTTATATGTTAGTTATTTGTTTCATAACATGAAAAGCATATCGTATATGTTAAAGCTTTGTATTTTCCATATACATCTCTTTTATGTTATTCATGTTTTATTAAACTCGACATTTCGTGGCTGGGAGAACTCGGAGTTACTCCCCACTGACTGTGGCTTCCGTGTTTATATTTAATGCGGTTGGCAGGTTTGTGTGCATACTTGGGTACATTGACGAGCTAGCGAGTGAAGAATTACCTTGGACCTATATTCGGTTCTTAGGATTGTATTATTTAATACACTCTTTTATTTCCGTATTTATTAGGGAGATATGTCTCCCGTTTTAGATACTTCTTATGTATAATATTATTTCCTTTTTGTTACGAACCTTTTTCTTTAAGACACCTTTGTTATGATGAATATATTTAATGGTAGGTTCGGTTTTAAAATTTACCGATTTTCACTAAAGTGAACCTATTAAAAACGTATTCTCATCTTTTATTTATTTAAATTACTTGTTTATCTTTCCGCAAATTCGAGGGTGTCACATTTATAATCATCCTCGTTTACAACACAAATCTTTTTGTTTATTATCATCATCATCATCCTCGTACTTGTGATCATCATCCTGTTCTCTTTATCATCACCCTGTTCTCATTTTCTTTATCAGGTAATTTTTGTGTTTCGTCTTTAGGGTTTTAAGATTGAAATTCATCTTTTTGTTTTCATTTTCTATTTATCGTTCTCTTTATCATGTAGTTTCATTCCGTTCTAAGTTTTTAGAGTTTTAGAATCTCTGCATGACTCTTTATTTGTTCAGTTACTATTTCATTCATTTTAAGGTCTTAGGGTTTTAGAATCGCTGTATGCATGACTCTGTTCCGTTACTATTTCATTTCTTTTGAAGGTCTTAGTGTCTTAGGATTATCAGGGGTGAAAAACGGAAAAGAGTAGAAAACAATGATAAGGGGGATAAGCCTGGTGAGAGGGGTGCTTCGAAGTGCTCTGCAGCCCTTGCAGCTATAGCGGCAAAAACGCCGATGGAAATAAAATGGAGTGTGAAAGGTGTTCCTACTGGTCCAAATGCTAGCCATTTATCCACTTGGATTGGAGTTAAAACCAAACAGTTTGTGCCTATTGATTTAGATAATTTCAGGAATATAAATCCTGCATTGCAGAACTTACTCTTGAAACGTATAAAGGTATGATAATATCTTTAGCTAAACACCATTTTATTTTGCATAAGTTACTATTACATAAGGCCAGAAGCCGTATAAAGGTTCGTATAAAGGTATGATATTAGACAGCCTCTTATTAGTATATATGATGATGATGCAGGAAGCTTTCGATATTCCAGACTGCCATGATAAGTATCTATTACGTAAGGCAGCGGCAGTCTTAAGGCAGTGGAGGTGTGACCTTGCCAAATTACACTTGTATGTCGACAAGGAGACGGGGCAGATGCATAAGAGCCCACCGACAAAGTACCCCAACATCACTCAGCAACAATGGGATAAGTATAAGGCGAAACGAGCTACTGAAAAGTTTCAGGTTAAGTATCCATGTCATATGTTTACATTTTTGTAAAACTCTACTTAAGGTTACATTTTTCTAAAAGTTTCAGGTTACATTTTTCTAAAAGTTTCAGGTTACATTTTTCTAAAACTCTACTTGTATCTATAATTTTCTAATTGTCTCATCTACTTGCGATTTTATATGATTTGAAGAGCGTTAGCGCCAGAAATCGTGCTAACATCTCACAGAAGCGGGGGGTATATTAGGGTTCTCGAGGCGGTTACAGATTGATAGAAGAAAATCTCGTAAGTAGCATCTATATATTAGATTTTTTTAATCATACTTGGACTTGATATACATGTATACATATATTATTTTTGAGTTAACGTGTAGGTGTCAAAAGGTGTGACCGACTTGAATCGGCACGTAACTTATAAAGAAGGGCACACGCCTAAAGGATCCCGAACATGTAACGAATATGATCAGGAAGTCTTGGCCAACATAGTAAGTATTATTTTTATTAAGACGGTTTTTTAATAACTTTATTGTTCAATTCTTGTATGTCTAACTATCTATTTATTTTAGTAACAAAAATTAAATTAAGTTTATTTAATATATTATAGGAGAATGTTCTGAAGGAGGTTGCGGAAGGGAAATTCACTCCGAGTGGTCGTGACGACGTTCTTGCTAGAGCGATCGGCCGTCCCGAGCATCCAGGTCGATTAAGGGGCGTCCCATTACAGGTCGGAGTCACGAAATATTATGGGACAACTAGCTCGAACAAGAAGAAGAAAAATAAGGGGAAGGCTGACATGGTACGTATACCATTTGTTATTGTCATTTAAAATTCACATGTTATTGTTTTAACAAATTGCTGATTCTACATTTTGGGCGTGCAGGTTCAGGTATTGGCCTCCGTGATACTGAAGATGAATTCTGGAGGCAAGCCTTCCGAAGAAGAATTGAAGATGATGGAGGATGTCATTAAAAAGGGTGAGGTAGTGCAACAGATTTGTCAAGAGGCAGACACTACTACCTTGCCAATACATGAGGAGACGGCTGAGAAGATGGGTGAGGTACCTACTGCCGTCGAGGTTTTAATACCTTAAGCCGATAAGGTAAATATGATTTTTTTTTCTGCATTTGTTCTTTCCAGCAGCCATGCCTTTGATTGGTTTATTTTATTAGGTAAATGAGTCGGAAAAGGGGACGCAACTTGAGGAGACGGGTGAGGTACCTAATGCTGCTGAGGTTTTGATACCTCAAGCCGATAAGGTAAATACGACTTAACCATTTTGAACCTCTGCATTTGTTCTTTCCAGCAGCCATGACTTTGATTGGTTAATTAATTTTATAAGGTAAATAACTCTGAAAAGGGGACGCAACTTGAGGAGCCGGCTGAGAAGACGGGTGATAATAATGAGGTATGTAGAATATAAGAAGTTAGTATATGCTGTCAGTGCTAAATCTGGTCTTGACATGTTCAAGTATAATAGCCTACCCACCAACAATAAATACTTGTAACTAACTTTACATTATATACTCAATATATATCATTTATGATATCTATTATATTTTGGTATTTAGTAAATAATGTGTATTCTTCAGGCCACAAAACAGCGGGTAGTTGTTTTTCTCACCGACCCTTCATTCAAAGAGAATGTGCGTGTTGCCCGGGGTTTCATATACCCAAAGCCCAAGGACTCAGCGGAAACCATCTTGGTTCATGGCGAACCACTCTTGCCGAAGCATTCAAAAGTGGGGATTCCCAGTCCGCGACGACCTTCAAGTTCTGGCAGATGCGGTTAACGGTTTTGTCCAATGGCCTGAAAGCCACATTTACCTGGCTCGTGATCGTAAAATTCAACAGAATGTAGCCGAGGTTAGAAAAATACATCTAATTTAACCCGCTTTTTGTCTTTGTTCATCACCTTCATAAATAGTGAAATTTATATGTTATATTTTTGTTTTGTAGGTAACAAAAAACATGGATAAGTCTAACTCGATAGACAATAATCTTTCTACTACCTCGTCAATACAACAACTTGATGAGGTATTTAATCAACTCTCTTTATATTTTAAGTTCTACTATCGCCTCATCATTGAAAGAGCAACTTAATTTAGTTAGCCACATGTAGGTTGTGAAAGGTAGCACACCGCATCATTTCCCCAAGCTGAAAGAGGTCAGGAGTCTATCACAAACTAAATATCATGGGAACGTTTACATGGAAAAAGTACGAACGGTGGCGATGCTGGAGCTTTATAAGGAGGCTGAGAGACGCATAGCAAGCGAGCAATTAATAGTTATTCCGCTCGAGAATGATATTGTAGGGGTAGAACGCCAAGCAATGCTGGATTGGGAAACGCTAGCCGTTTGGGCTGGCCTTGACGAGATTGATGTCCAACACCTATATGTTTGGATGAAGTAAGTTTCTTAATAAATTAAATCATGCAGTATTCTAATATTCTGACTAAGATATAGTGTTTTTAATATCGGAATTAAAACCGTCATGTAGGTACTTGAACTCGGTTGTGATCCCCGCCGAGACCAATAATCCACTTCCTCAATACGGATTCATGTGCCCAAATGTTTTATCTATGCATATCGAGATGTTTTCGTATGAAGAACGTGTAAATTATATTGCTGGGGAATTGGCGAAAAACAATAAGCTCATTTTTGCCCCTTATAATGAAGTCGGGTAATATATAATTAATATTACGATTCCAAATACATACGATTCCAAATACAATTGCGAAAAACAGGGGTACGTACGCGCAAATACAATACCTTAATAATTAAGTGCATTAAACTAATAATTACGCATATACATCTGTCTTTTTTAATTACGCATTAAACTAATTGGTAATTGCCTTCTCGTCTCTTCGTTTATTATGTAATAATAGGTCCCTAAACAGCCGGATAGCATCCAATGTGGATACTACGTTTGTCGTTTCATGTTGGAGATTATTAGGCGAAGATATATCAGCATTCCAGAAAGAGTTAGTAGTTTAATGTAGCTATTATTTACTTTTTTTCATTAGAGCTGATATCTTTTCTGCTATATATATATGATCGATGTTGCTAATTATGTATGTATGCCTATACTGTTGTTACCCTACTGATCGATGTCTTTTATTTGTTTTATCCGCAGTATTTAATCAACACGCCACATGTCCCTGAGTACACTAAGCACAATATAGACGAGGTAAGGGACTTGTGGGGCAAATACGTCCTTGAACAAACAAAGAATAAATGAAACTTAGATTATTTTGGAAGCAGATAGGGAACTTTAATTTGTAGAAGTCATTAATTAGAGCAAGTTGTAAGTATGAATTGCTCTGAAAGAGATCATTTTGGTTGTATATATCATTTGCTGCTGCTGTACATGAATTGATGCTGCTGTACATGAATTGCTCTGATTTATATATAGATATATCATTTTGCTGCTTCTGAAATTGGTTTATGCGTGCTGCTGCTACTGCTGCTGATTTATGCAGGATTTTCACTGGTGGCAGGGGAACAAATTACAATTTTTTCAAAAACAATAATAAAAATAATAACAACGATTTTTCAAAATTCATTAAAAGCGTTGTAACATAATTCCCACCAAAACTTATCATACCTTTAACAACGGTATATTCTAAAATACCTGTTGTTATTAAAACTTTCCACAACGTCTTATTTATTATACTCCGTTGTAATTAACTATATTCACAACGGGTTTAAAAACCAATAGCGTTGTTATAATATTTCCCACCAAAACTAATCTTACCTTTCACAACGGTTTTATTTAATAGAACCGTTCTCGTATCTTTCCCACCATAATTAGTCACACGTTTTAACAACAGTTATCTAGTAATAACAACGACTTTGTACCGTTGTAAAAACTATTCACAACGGGTTTAAAAAACAATAGCGTTGTTATAATATTTCCCACCAAAACTAATCTTACCTTTTACAACGGTTTCATTTAATAGAACCGTTCTCGTATCTTTCCCACCATAATTAGACACACGTTTTAACAACAGTTATCTAGTAATAACAACGACTTTGTACCGTTGTTAACACTACTCACAACGGTATTTTCATTAAATCGGAACGTTGTTAAAACCTTTAACAACAGAGGCTTTAACAACGTCCGCGTTTTAATATTACAACAGTTTTTAGCCGTTGTCATTTCCTGTTTTTGTAGTAGTGCAAGTACTCGATCGACCAAAAACTCACAAAAACTGCTCGATCGAGACACTAAAGTCCTCGATCGAGTCAAACACACAGCGGCATAAACAGTTTCGGTTTATGAAATCAAATTAAAACAATTTCGTGGCCTATGCTCTGATACCACTTGTGGGAAATCGGTATTACCACAATACAATTAATATAGGATTATAACGAAAAGTAATAATTTGATTATGCAAGTCATAAACGAAAACAAGAATAATAGTAGAGATTTAGAAATCAACCTCCGGTCCTAGCAATTGGCGTAAAGAACAGAGATATCAAGGTAGATATCCTCCTAATCGTTGCACCCAAGATGCTCCGAGAAATACCCTTGAATTTGCTAGAAATCTTTTCAAAAAGTACTGTTAACTTTTGTATTTTGTGTGTTGTGAATGATGATCAATATCAAGATGAATAAGGGAGTCTTTAAAATCAGAATTTTACTCCTTCTCACTTGTGCCGTCACAATCAGTGCCAAAAATAGGGTTTATCAAAAACCTCTCTTTTGCTCTATGTGTGTGCCGTATCCTTGAGTGTAGTAGACTAGGGTTTATATTTACTTTTTCATTCCTTTTGTTCTGACAAAACACAAGAGGAAAAGCCTCATACACCAACCCTAGTTTCCTCAATCCACTCAACCTCTATTAGGTATGTACATAATATAATATGTATTAATTATTACTAGCAATGGACCGTTACATGAATCGAGTAATGCCGGACCAATACACTATAATAATATCGTGTAATACATATCCGCTAACTTAAATATAACCGTTTATATTTAGTTTAGACCAACATTATATACATTAATTAAATATAACATTTTATATTCAATTTACGAATTACAGTTAATTCGAATAATCTGTCATCATCACATTGACTAACCTTTTAGTCAAATACACTGACTAACCTTTTAGTCATATAATAGGGTATCAATATGATTATTTTCTCAAATAATCACATCTCTCAAACACATCCTATAGGTGTGACTTTTAGGGACCAGTTGATCACCGCCATCTGTATGACAATAACGTCAAACTTATCTAGCAAGCCAACCGTTATTGATAAACGTTAATCAACTGATTATTATACAAAGTATACCCTGTGAACCTACAGAGATTTATTTATGTTATTGCACTAACTGTGGAGGACACTGGCTCCAACAGCATTTACTTTCTCTAAATCAGCATTGGGAATGGTGACTCTACACCAATATGCTTCATCTTGCAGGGTGTTTTTTTTAGCCTCCAGTGTGTTGTCAAACAAGATAATTAGTAGTTGTGCATTAATTTTGTTAACTTCTGTTTCGATTTGGAGACGTTGTTCACAAACAGACTGCATGACAAATAGGAAACATCTACCTTTTTGCTCTGAAGCATAGAAAGCTTTGCCATGACTTTTTGCTCAGCGGATTGTCTTATTTGTTGAATGCGAGTTTGCAATTCATATAGTTGTGCAGTGTTGCGGATAACCCTGCAGTAGCATTGACATAATTTGAGGGGAACCAATTTTATTTGGCATCTTATCTAAAATTAAGAAAAATAAAATAAAGTATAATGAATAATATCCACAATTACCAGTCTTCAAGGTTGCGTGTTTTTTCTCCTGGAGGTTTTCTGACAATCGTTGTTGACATGGTTGTTGCCATGGAGAAGCCTGCAGAAGTTAGTAGCTGCAATTAGGCTCGACTTTTCTACCTTCTATCTCTATTGTTACAAGTTAGAGAACGTCACCTTTGTGTGGTGAAACTTTCAGCGCTGTAAATCCGACAACGGTTAAGCTGTTAACCTCTTTAAGTAACGTTTCACATTCAGTGCCCCCCAAATCGTTCCATGCTGAAATTAAGAGCGGCTGGTCCGTGCTGTTTTTGGGACCAGCCACGGGGAACTTAGTTTTCGCATGCTTAAATAACCTAGAAACACCTTCTATATTTTTGTACATCAGGTTACCTGTGGTCAATTATTGCGATCTCTCGGACGCTGACTTCACGGTTCTGGCCAATGGTTATTTGGCAGGCTTTGTCTTCTACGAAAAGAATAACCCCCAAGATATCTGCAATTAAACATTATAACTTAGAGTATATTCAGGTTGTCATAAAGCTACTGAGAGCAAATTGTTTCAATACTATTAGTAACCAAATTTGTCGTCGGGGTTTCCAGCTTTGGCTATTTTGCATATCGCCTGATATTCTTGTATGAGTGGGTGTTGGAGCTAGTGTCCTCCACAGTTAGTGTGATAACATGAATAAATCTCTTACAGGTTCACAGGGTATACTTAGTATTCTTATCAGTTGATTAACGTTTATCGATAACGGTTGGTTTGCTAGGAGTTTGACGTTATTGTCATTTTAATGGCGGTGATCAACTGGTCCCTAAAAGTCACACCTAAAGGATGTGTCTGAGAGATGTGATTATATGAATAATATAATCATATTGAAGCCTTATTATATGACTAAAAGGTTAGTCAATGTATATGACTAAAATGTTAGTCAATGTAATGATGATACGATTATTTAATAACGATTAAATAATATTAGCTGAGACAAATTAAATGTAATTCGTAATTGAATATAAACCGTTATACTTAATCAATGTATATAATATAAGCTTAAACGAATTAAAATGTTAATTCGTAATTAAACATAATATGTTATATTTAATTAGCAAATTATAAATATACGGATATTTATAGTTGACGTATATATTATATTACATGCTAATATAACCGAAAAAGGAAAGAAAAAAAACTAGTCTTTTTCTCTCTTAATTTTCGGTCCATAAGAGATAAAAATAAGATAAAAGATCTCCTATTATTCTCTTATGGTAACTAGGTCAAAAACCCTAATAACAAGAGGAGTAAAAAGGAGAAAATCTTCTCCTTCTACTGACCTAGACACACGGCCGAAATAGATAGAGAGCAACAAAGAAAAAGTCAGATTTTTCTCTCGAATTCTCTCTATCATTCATCATCACACAAAAAGAAAAATTAGCAGTAACTTTTCTCTAATATTCTAGCACAAGCAAGGCATATCTCGGAGCATCTTGGGTGCAACAATTAGGAGAATATCGATTTCGATATTGTTCATAGGCCAAATTTGCTAGGACCAAAGGTTAATTCTAGATTCACTATAATTTTATATTATGCAATTCTTTTATGACTCGTAATTCATATACTATAATTTCGTTATAATACGTAAAATAATGACGAAATATACCGATATTTCATACAAGTGGTATCAGAGCAAGGGGCTACGAAATTATTTTATATGTTTTCATAATTGATGAAATATAAGATTAGAATCATTATTTTTTTTGTTTTTTTGATTTCTGCCGAGAAAAAAAAAAAGAAAAAAAAAATTCGTCTGTACTGTTCATCCGTATAAAAAAAAATTTTTTTTGCCTTGTTTTCATTTTGATTCATTATAATTGTTGTTTTAAATAGTTAAGACGATAACATGATGAATTTGTAGTTGTTTTGATTTAATAAGGATTAAATTAAAATGGAAATGGAAATCGATTTGAATGTTCAGTGCTATATATTTTTCGGTATTCATTGTTTTAGATATTCATTTTAAATTGTTAAATTGAATCATCTAGTTTGTATCGATGTTTAATAATGATTAGATGTTGATAATTTGTACCGATCTTGAAAATATAAGTAACATCAAATTTTTTTTTTAAAAAAAAAAAAAATGTTTCGGTTTATTTTTTCTTTTTATTTTTGATCGAAAGTTTTTTTTTGTTATAATTCATTATAATGATAATGTTTTGTTTATTGTTGTGAAGAAGTTCACAATAATTGGATACCCAATTATTTTAAAGAGGTTTAAAATAATGTTGTATTAATTCATGTTAAAGAATATGAATTAAAATTGGATTATGTTTGGTTGGGATTATTGTGATTGATTAAGGAATTATCACATAATTTTGATCATTTTAAAAGGTGGTTTGGATAAATTAATCTTCATAATTAAAGAAATATGTCTTGAATGATTAATTTATAGTTGATGCATTTTATTTTGTTGAATGAATGGTTGAATGGTTTAATTTACGTATTTTTGCAATCGGTTGTAATTTGTATTACCTAGTGTGGCCTTAGTTGACCATGTTTTCGTAATGATGGAAACATGATCTTTGATGTAATTTTGAGATCTCGAATCTCCATTTTATTTTTCATTAAATTATGTTTTTAAATTAGAATGTAAATAGGTTTATATTTTGTAATTTATTAAATGTATTTTGAGAAGACTAAAGATGGAGATCGGATTGCTCACTCCCGCTACATGGACCAAGATGGAACATCAAGACAAGCTTCTCGGGTCCAAATGGGTTGGATTCCAAAGTTGTATTTTTGTTCATTTTGGTAGATAGGCCACACTAGGACTTTGTAATATTTTTATGTATTTTTTCCGTTCTTGTTGCTTTTTCATCACATGATAGTTAGTGCATCATATTCCGCCTAAACCAAACCACCTACTACTAAAATGCATGAAAATTGACTCATATAGTTTGAATGTTAGTTATCATGGACATAAAGATGTCACTCGAATTTAAGCCATCACTTTAGTTTATTCATTCTCGCATGCTAGATATTAGTTCACTTAAAATTGAATTAAAATAAAATTGATGGGATCTTCCTCTAAATCTAAAATTAAGACTAGTCTTTATAGGCCAAACTACTATGAATCCTTTCTTCGTCGGTAGGCATATATGACCTTACTCTCCATATGACCCCTTCTACGTTGGGTAAGTAGTGTGTGTTGACCTATTTTATCTCAACATTATAGTCCGAAGAGTTTCTCGTGATTATGATGGACTAAAGATAGAATTTACAGAAATTTATCGAACAAGAATTCTAAAGGTAGAATTAGCCAAGAGGTTGGCTTATCAATTTACAGATAATTGAGTCTTGGGATCATTTATATAATTCTTGAGGAAGGTCAATTGTATAAATGCTCGAGTCTTTGCATTAAAACAAATTTTGCACTAGACTTAAATTCAAATCGATGAGTATGCTTATTATGGTTTTTCTTCTTTTTCAGAGTAGAACTCGTTTATATTGATAATACTGCATATAACAAATGGTTGGAAATATTGATATCCCTATGCCAAGTGCCACGCTCGCGCGCGAATCTTGGCTTAAAGCTTTTATGGACCACATGAATCAGTCCACGCGACTGAAGAATGACGGGTCCAACTTTGCGGACTGGGAGGCGGCATTACGGAATGCTGCTATTGCTGACGGTAAGCTCAAGTACTTGACTGAGCCAATACCGCCAAACCCAGGTCCCAAAGCGAGAGCTAACGAGACACTTGAATATAGTGACTTCGTTATGGAAGCGGGTGCGATAAAGAACGTACTCATCTTTGCAATGGAAAGCAATTTGCAAAGACGCTTCATTGCCCAAGGTGCAAACAAGATTTTCACCACGCTCACTAACGAATTCTCAAAAGCACGGAGGATCGTTACTTATGAGCATACATGTCGCTTCTTTCACTACTACAAAACATTAAATAGACATCACTGAATAGGCATCAGATTTTTAAAACAATCCGATGTATAAATATATACATCTGATATTTTAAAAAATCTGATGCCTATCCAACTATATAGACATCGGACTTCTATAAGAACCCATGTCCATTTAAAATGTACTTATATAGACGTCGGAGGTATTAAAAACTGATACATAAATAAGAAAAGTAACTAGGCGCAAACAACATTTCATTAGTGAGTTTTTTTTTAAACAAATTAAAAAATTAGACACAATATTCCTCCACCCATTCTTCTAACTCATTACCGCTCCACCGCGCTCAAAACTCCTCAACTGCAAAATCCTTCTTCTTTTCATTCCTCAACCGCTCCTCCATCACCGACCATCATCGCCGTTGCTCTATCAACGGCCATCATCCGTTCTCCTGAATCACAGGCCATCATCACTTCTCCTCCATCGGTACTTGTCTGCTCCTCTAATTTATCTTTATTTTAATTTAGGGTTTTTTTCTGTTTGGATTTTGATTTGTTATTTAAAGTTTTTAGTTTATTGATTAGTTAATTGCTTAGTTTAAATGTTCTTAATTTAGGGATTTATCTTATTTTAGGGTTTTCCTTTGTTAAATTACGTGTTGTTGTTGCTGGTATTGTTAATTATTGTAGGTGCTATTGTTGCTGGTGTAGTTGGTTTTACTATCTTAGTTTTTGGATATAAAAGTAAATAAGAGAGATTAACTTGGCTGGATTTTGTTGTTTCTATTTGGCATATCATTAGATCGATCCCTTTTATATGATCAATTGGTCACTTTGAGGAATGAACTTGGCTGGATTTCGTTGTGCTAAACTATCATAGACTCTTGCTTAAGACGGGTACGATCCGTCTTAAGCTTAAGACAGGTCAAATTCTACTACATGGTAATAAAAACAATACTTTTGTTATTTCCTAGACAACAAGTAGGGTGAGTTGATATGTATTTGACCCGTCTTAAGTTTAAGACGGATAGTGACCGTCTTAAATGAGAATTGTATTAAGCTACAGATCATAAGAAAATGCTACCCCATCTATTGTAATAGCTAGCAACCAATATCTAAACCAATTGTCAATAAGCATGTATCTTCAGGAAAGAAATGAAGCATCAAATGTAGTAGGTAGCAGCAAATATTGTAAATAGTTGTTAAGATTTGAGTCTAGAAAAATTAAATAAGATTTGAGTCTAAACACGACTTAAAAACAATTGCATATTGTCAATATTTGATACACAAGTAACTCTAGAAACAGCTATACATCAACTTCCTTAAGACCACAAAACAAAACTTGAAACGGTTATATATGCACTTTCGTACGTATTATGAGTTTATGACAAATCATCTTATATATGTGTTGTATTGGAATAATTAATCGGTTTGGGTTTGTGGCATTTAGCAAATCTCAGCCACATTTGATTTCCAATCATCTTTGTATTTTTTCATCTTTTTAACTAAGATGTGAATAGAATGATGGAAAATGTCAATGGTGGACATTGTCTCTAAGTACCAACACATTTCTGATGAAGCGAACAAAGCACAGAAACTTACCAAAGTTGTTAAAGCACCAGTTAATATTGGTTTTTTGTGTAAAACAAATATGAGAAGAGGTGTTGTATTAGAATAATTTTAGTAGTTAATAACACATATTGTCAAGTTTGCTCGAATTTAGTTCCATGTCAGTTCCATGTCGTATAGTGTTGATATGGGTACACTCTTAAAAGTGAATTAACACATAATGTAATAACTTGTTTGACATCTTATGTTTGTGACGGTTCAATAGACATCTTGTGTAGTAACCCCCCCCCCCCCCCTTTTTTTCCAAAATGCACCTATGTCATAGGTATATAAGAGTTTATGGCTATGAAGGGGGCGCAAGAAAGTCTAGAAAAATGCCACAATAGATAAAGCTTGAGGTAAGTACTTGTCGTGTTATATAATTTGTGCGACCGTGTTATATAATGTATATGGCCTGGCTCCACACATACAATTTTTTCTTTGACGTTGTTCACTACTTTTGTTAGAAATGAATGTGTCATTTATACTCCTGACTTGTTGTTTTAGTGTCCCTGACAACCAGGTATAACAAACGTGGTTACTAGATTATGCGGTACATGATGGAGATCGTCACTAGTCCAAATTCGATGCGTTCTCTAGATAAGGTAGTTTTTTTAATCTCATTCATTTTTTGAAGTTAAGTATTCATTGTATTTTTTGCCTTCGCATGGCGATATCCACATTGTAGTGTCGTACTAAGTTAGCTCAATATTATTTGATCCCCTCACTTTTCCTTCAAATAATTTAATCAAAACAAAGAGTAAAAGATATTTTTTCCTTTGTCGTTTGTGTATCAGCTTGTTTCACCATCTAACCAACAAATCTTGCAGTTTGTATTGCACACCAGTGATACTGGCAATATCGTTTTGAGCATGCAATGCTCTCATATATTTCAAATTTCACTTAGTTTAATGTTATGTTTTAATTTTACAGGAATCATTGGATTTGAAGAGGTGACAAGTCTAAAGTGAAGGTCAAGGAGTACGAGTTGTTAAGGAGGGATTTCGTCACTGGCTGCTTTGGATTTTGTTATGAAAGATGGCAAGGATACTCTTACGGCTAAGTAAGAATTGAAAGTGGAGTCGCCGATGTAACATTAATTTTGTAGACGGGTTAGTTGGTTAAAGTTTTGATAATTGACTTGGAATAATCGGTTGTGTGTATAAAGATATGTGTCATATTTGTTGTTAACTATAGAATTATCTTGCATTTGTGATTATGTGTATGATTAATGTATTGATAAATAATAGCGGTATTTATTTTTTTTATGACAAAATTAATAATAGACATCGGTGTTTTTGGATATCTGATGTCCATGGCCTTAAATAAACATCAGGTTTTTTTAAACATCTGATGTCTATATAAGATATAGACATTGGATTTTCAAAAAATCTGATGTCTATTTTCAAATAGACATCAGACTTAAGACTGATGTATAAGCATAAAGTATATACATGTGTCAACTGTGCATCAGTTGCAAATCTGATGCCTATTAATGAAAAAGTCTGATGTCTATGATGATTTTTGTAGTAGTGTTTGAGGCGAAACTCCAGAAGGGCCAACCGGTTAGCCCACACATTCTTGATATGATTGAGAATGTCGAGAAACTGGAGGCACTTGATTGCAAAATCAGTGAGAGCATCGTCATTGACCGTGTGCTTCATTCACTTCATGATGGTTTTGCCCTTTTTAGGGCAAATTACTATATGAATGATATGAAGAAAAGTCTTCATCAGCTACACTCACTTCTCGTACAGACCGAGAATGATATGAACTTGAGTGGGAGCATGAAGCAAGATGTTCTCATGATTTCGAACAAGGGAAAAGGTAAGGGCAAGGCTCATGGCGACCTAGCTGTAGGAAAGCCAAAGTTTAAAAAGTCAGGAAACGGCAAGAGTGGGCCTGGTGAGACCAGTGGCTCACAAGGCAAGGCAAAGAGCAAGGACAGTAACATGGAGTGCCACCATTGCCACAAGACTGGGCATTGGAGGAGGAACTGTCCCGTGTACCGTGAGGACATAAAAGCAGGCCGCGTCACTCATGTTGGTATGTCATCTTTTATTCATATGATTGAGATTAACCATGCAAGTTTCGGAACTTGGGTACTTGATACAGGTTGTGGTTCTCATCTGTGTAATCATTTGCAGGGCCTAAGAAACATCACACCTCTCGCAAAGGGTGATGTGGACCTGCGAGTGGGGAATGGAGCAAGAGTTGCTGCAGTCTCAGTGGGAACATATGTAATCCAACTCCCGAGTGGTTTTGAGTTATATTTATATAACTGTTGCTATGTACCCAGTTTATCTAAGAACATTATTTCTGTTTCCGTACTAGATAAAGACGGTTTTTCATTTTCAATAAAAGACAATAGCTGTATTTTCTCTTTTAATGAAATGATTTATGGCAAAGCATTTTCCATGAATGGAATTTATATCTTAGATCAAACCACAGACATATTGCATGTGAATAATAAGAAATTAAAGGTTAGTGACAAAGATCAAACTTACCTATGGCACTGCCGTATGGGACACATAAATGAGAAACGTGTAAAGAAGCTCATTGACAATGGGACTATCTCCCCATTTGATTACGAATCATTTGGCACGTGTGAATCATGTCTTATCGGTAAAATGACTCGAATTTCCTTCAAAGCACTAGTAGAAAAAAGCCTTATTGCGTCTATCAAATTACGTCGGTTTTATAAAACACGACGCAAAAAATACGCACTTTGGGCGGGAATGTACTTTTCGCCTCTTAGTTAAGCTTTTTGCGTCGTTTCTGTAAAAAAGTTGACGTAATTGTTGCGTCGGTTATTAGCATAACCGACACATTTGATCAAATACATCAGTTTTATTTTTGAGTGACGTATCTGATATTATGTTTTTGCATCAACTACTAATAAACCGATGCAAATTATATTTTATTCTGAAAAAAAATCAATTACTGAATACCCTCTTAAGACTTGCAGCATATCATGTAAAAGAGGAACTATTCATTTCCCAATAACCTCTTCATCTTATTTAATAATCATCCAAACCCTACTGCTGCTCGATCGTCCCACCACAACCACCATCACCGTGTCCCTTGTCTAACTACCACCACAATAATCGCACCCTTTGTCGCACCACCACAGCCACCTTGTGTCCTTCTGCGTTATCGGAGTCGAGCCTTCTCGATTCTTACAACAAGGTAGTGCAGCTCTGCTTCTACTGTCGCTCGATCAATCCATCGCACCAGGCCACCAACGCTGCATATCCTTGTTCGTTCCCGAATAATAATCAAGTAGGTTTATGATTGCTTATTATTTGAACATAAATTTATTTGTGTGTATCAATTTGTTGATAGTTGTTCGTCTTTATGAATTGTTTTATCATATTGAATCGCCTTTTAGTTTGAATTTAAGGCATAGTAACGGAGTGTTTAATTAGGGGAGGTAATGTCTATGATAAAAGGGAGTGTGTGAATCAGGTTCTCAAGTTACTGTTTCGTTTTTGTTCATACGATTTTACATTACAGAATGATGTTCCGTCTTATGCCTGATCATACCTTATCGGAAAGACATGGCAGTTGCTAATCACCCCTTCTATTCCATACCTAAAGATGGAAATTATAGAAGCAATAATATAATTTCTTTGAGTAAGGTAGAATGAGATTTGGAGTTCAAAATTGGGGCGAGTTAGAGTAGAAATTAGGTTTGCGGTCAAAGTGACTAACTAAAGGAGAAAGGGAGTGCTGCTGTTTTTCTAGCTACACACTACTACAAAACTAAAATAGAGCAGGAGAACTATTATTAGAAATATAAACGCTAACTGAATTATAAGACATTTGAAACCAAAATTTACTTGACTAAATTATACAGCAAGTGTTTTGATACTGTTGAATGTGATGGATGGCATAATAAAGCAGCAAGTTATTAGCCTTAGGATTTCATCATCGTTAACAATTATCTGAATAAGTGAATAAACCATTTGCACTTCATTGCCAATAACAAAGCATGGTAATTCGCATCAGCTCATCTCACTAAACACATACACTATCCATAACAAGGTGAAGACGAATAGTGCCCCTTTCACAATATGCATATTGTGAGAGGGCCACTATCCGTTTTAAACTTATGACGTATAACGCCCGTATTCAATGAGAATTTGTGATTTCACATTAGAACAGATTAAAGAAGCAAAATTCGTATAACCACTAAAGTATAATTTAAGGAACAAAATTCTTGCAGCAAAAAAAAAGAAAATATTATGTAAGGAGCGAGCAGAATAACTTCAAGATTCGGGAGTGATAGATCCATATAACCACTAAAGTTATGTTATGAACACCAATTTAAGGAAACATTAGAACAGATTAAAGAATATTATGGTTAATTTTTGCAGGCTAAATTTCAAAGCCTTACACTCTAACCCTTAGGCTTATCAAAATCCTTGAAGTATCCGCAAAAAATGAAGTCACCTTAGTTTAGAACTCATGCACAAAACAGATAAATATAAGGTAGCCAAAAATCCACGGCCAAAACCAACTTGCACACGGAAATTATATTAACTTGATAATAGTGTCCTCATATGCCCATTGTAGTCTAGTGTTATAGTCTGATTACAAACTTTATATCTGGCGCTTACTTGCTTTATTTTGTCCTTATCATTGTATTACATGATTTATTAAAATTATGTAAAGATAAGCAATTTTAGTAACCATAAACATACCGGTTTAAAACAAAGGTATCCATCTTAATGACAAAACGGGTTAAAATCATCTCATTTGGACACATAAGATAAATCTTCTACTTTTAGCATGTATTTTGCTCGTCTTATTCTAACTATTTGACCCGTCTCAAACTTAAGACGGATAAATTCGTCTTAAATGAGAATTTGCCTAAATGTACAAATGTTAAACAGCTTGCTCTGGTTAAATAATCAGATTATACGGGTCAGGATATTTCAGTAAAATGGCCATTTTAATTACAGTACTTTAATTAGTAGTCATACGTTACTAAAAATAGTCGTTTTAGAAAATAACCATATAAATCGGGGATAAATATGAGTCGTATTAAGAGTTATTACAATCTGAGCTGAATCGTTGAGTTATTACAATCTGAGTTGAATCGTTGAGTAAAATACTATTTTTTATTTTCAGAATCCAATTCAGAGTGTGAGCTCTGTACACACTATGGAATTTGACATGCAGAAAACTTCAAGATAATTTAGAAGCATCTTGTTGTAATCACAGCAAAAGAAATACTAAGTGTAAGATTTGTTTTCGTTATTTTGAGTTGGTTCAGGAACAAGCTTAACATTCTGGTTCACGCATTCTGACTGTCTAGCTTACAATATCATACCCGGTCTTGTTTCCAAGCAGACGAGATATAATACTTCGCATTTTGACTTTCTATCTTACAATATCAATATTAGGATGCTATTTGCTAGTGATTTAGAAGCAGTCAAGATGGTCTTCTTCTGGAGGTTTTAGGTAGTGATCCAGCGTGCCCATAGAGAATTACTACCTATATCAAGAAGTATGATGTTCATCAATTTTCCAAATCCATATACATACAAGTATTATTACTTATGAAATAGTAGGAAATAACATATAATTTGATATATAATAGGAGCATTTTATGAGTGGTAAGTATTCAACTTATTTTTTATTATTTATTTAGGAATATAAGCTCTCCTAATTCTCGATATATAATGTTTTTTCATGTTTTGATCACAGAAACCATTGGATAACCATTGGATGTTGGTTGTCGTTTGCGTGGGATTGAACACAATGTATAGTTTGGACTCGCAACAAAGGGATCCAAAGAAGTTAGACATAAAAGTTGTACTTGAAGGTGGTTTGATATATTATTATTTAAATAACATTTAGTATAGATTAACTTAGTTACTAAGTCGTTTGTAAGACAATTTATACATTGGACTGTATTTGTAACGTTATTGGGTTGAATGATATGTAATGTTGGTTTACATGAAATGTATTAGTAGTTGGTTGGGTTTCTTGTTGCAGGTTTTTTACGTTTTCGTATTCGGATTGTCAAATTTATGGGAAGGTGTTGCCGAAATTTCAGCAGAAGTTTTTTTTTTATTTAAAAATAGAAAACAAAAAATTGCGTCTTTTCTAGAATGAAACGACACAAATGAGTTGAATGTATATATTGGCGCAAAAAAACAAAATGTCAATTGCATCAGTTCTATTGACAAATGATGCAAAAAGCCAAAGCAATAACATCAGTTCATGAAAGAAATGACGCAAATAGTTCAATCGATTGCTGCTAAAATGAAATGTCAGTTGCATCAGTTCTGGAAACAAATGACGCAAAATGATTAAGCAATTGCATCGATCCTTGAAGCAAGTGACGCAAATAACCGATATTTGCGTCAGTTTTATAATCTCATTGCATCAATTGTATGGGAAAAACTGACGCAAATGTTATCTTTTTGCATCATTTTTTGACACACAACTGACGCAAATGTTTGAACTATTGCGTCGGTTACACAACCGACGCAAGAGCAAATACGACCCCTCGAAATACGTCACCACAAAACTGACGCAAATAACTATCTATAACTGACGCGATAGGGTTTTTTTCCACTAGTGAAGGTGTTGGAATGCGCGCTAGTGACCTATTAGGACTCATACATACTGATGTATGTGGACCTATGTCAATAAACGCAAAAGACGGCTATAGATATTTTATCACTTTCACGGATGATTTGAGTAGATACGGATATGTCTACTTAATGAAGCATAAAAGCGAGTCCTTTGAAAAGTTCAAGGAATACCAGAATAAGGTTGAAAACCAACAGGGAAGAAAGATTAAAGCACTTCGTTCAGATCTTGGTGGCGAATATCTTTCAAATGAGTTTGATCAACACCTTAAAAACTGTGGTGTAATATTACAGTTAACTCCACCTGGAACACCTCAATTAAATGGTGTGTCCGAACGGAGAAATCGAACATTACTTGATATGGTTCGATCCATGATGAGTCACACGGTAGTACCTGATTCATTATGGGGTTATGCTCTTCTGTCAGCTGCTCTTATACTTAACCGAAGTCCGTCTAAAGCTGTAGACAAGACTCCATATGAGTTATGGAAGGGAACGGTCCCTAACTTGTCCTTTATTCGGGTTTGGGGCTGCGAGGCTTATGTCAAGTGGAGACACGAGGATAAGCTCGGCCCGCGATCGGTCAAGACATACTTTATTGGTAATCCAAAAGGAATGTTTGGTCATTACTTCTATTCGCCTACCGAACAACGAGTTTTTGTTGCGGATAGTGCGAAGTTCTTAGAGAAAGAGTTTCTCGAGAATAAGTCAAGTAATAGAACCTTCGATCTGTCGGAGATTCAAGAACCAACAACCGAGCAACCAATGGAGAAAGTGGCTCCTTCAACTTCTGCTACGGTTAACATCCCTATGGAACCTAGAAGGTCGGGTAGAGTCTCCATTCCTCCAGACAGATACATTGGTATGGTCGAGGAGAATGAGAGATATAATGTTTTACTCCTAGAGAGTAACGAACCCGCTACCTATAAAGGTGCCATGACCTGTTCCGACTCTAGGCTATGGCTTGAAGCCATACAATCCGAGATGGACTCCATGTATGAGAATGACGTATGGGATCTTGTTGATTTGCCTGATAAGGTATGACCTCTTCAGTGCAAATGGCTTTATAAGATAAAGCATTCCATAGAAGGACAACCAGACACCTATAAGGCACGACTAGTGGCAAAAGGTTTTACTCAAGTGCAAGGATTGCATTATGATGAAATTTTTGCACCCGTAGTTATGCTGCAATCCATTCGGATAATCTTAGCGATTGCCGCTTTTCATGACTATGAAATTTGGCAGATGGATGTGAAAGCCGCCTTCTTAAACGGTTATTTGGAGGAGGAATTGTACATGGTACAACCCGAAGGTTTCATTGATCCTAAAAATCCTAAGAAAGTTTGCAAGCTTAAGCGTTCCATTTATGGACTTAAGCAAGCTTCTCGGAGTTGGAATCATCGTTTCGACCAGGTGATAAAAGAGAATGGTTTCACTCGATCGGTCGAGGAACCATGCTTGTATGTCAAGTCGAGTGGGAGTAAGATTGTCTTCTTAATATTGTATGTTGATGACATACTCTTGATTGGGAATGACATCCCTCTCTTATCTTCGGTAAAAGTATGGTTAAAGAACCATTTCCAGATGAAAGATCTGGGTGAGGCACAACGCATATTGGGGATCCGTATCTATAGAGATAGATCACGACGGATGTTATCACTCAGTCAGGAGTCTTATATAGATAAGATTCTTGAGAGGTTCAGCATGACCAACTCCAAGAAGGGGAACCTTCCAATGATTACTGGGATGCATTTGAGTAAAGCTCAGGCACCCAAGACATCGGAAGAGGTCGAGCGCATGAGTCGTGTTCCTTATGCATCAGCTATAGGATCGATCATGTATGCCATGATATGCACACGTCCGGACGTGGCATATGCATTGAGTATGACGAGTCGGTACCAAGGCAATCCAGGTGAAACACACTGGATGGCTGTCAAAAACATCCTTAAGTACTTACGAAGGACTAAGGATTGGGTATTGACTTATGGAGGAGATACTGAGCTATGCGCAATCGGTTACGCAGATGCTAGCTTCCAAACAGATCGAGATGACTCGAAATCTCAGTCTGGATTCGTCTTTACTCTTAATGGCGCTGCGGTCAGTTGGAAAAGCTCCAAACAGAGTGTTATAGCAGATTCTACAACTGAGTCCGAGTACTATGCCGCTTCAGAAGCTGCAAAGGAAGCTATATGGATGCGTCAGTTCTTACAAGGACTAACCGTAGTTCCTAGTTCGAATGACCCTATCACCATCTATTGTGATAATAGAGGTGCCATCTTCCAGGCTAAGGAGCCTAAGTCCAGCAACAAGTCTAGACATGTACTTCGGAAGGCTCACATGATCCGAGATTACGTGGAGCAAAAGGAGATAGTGATTGACAAGATTGCTTCGGATGACAACATCGCGGACCCTCTCACTAAACCGTTAAAATATGATAAGCATGAAGGGCACGTTATTTCCATGGGAATTAAACGTGTTCCTGAGTTGTAGTAGCTGTTTTATGTGGATTAGATAAATGTATCTTTTTCATGCACTATTTATAACATCATCGTATTGTTTCATATTTTGTTTTTCATGTGGATTGTACGACAACATTGAACGCCACAAAGTGAACTGAATTACATTATAATTGTTTTGGTCCGTAATCGCCTACATGAGCTGATAACTCTGGCAATTATACTGTGAAGTTGATTGATGGTGGGTTCAACGAGCCATAAGTCAAACGGTTGACTGATCGATCACAGATACGAGTTATAAAGATACCTCGTAGGACATCGTGACAACGTTATGGAGTCCTAAATGTTTCAGAACATTCGGTGCCAGGTCATGGATAGGACGTCCATAGTGTTCCTAAGAGTCGATTCTTTTGACTATCGACTGTCTCTTGAGATTAAGGCAGTTTTTGGGTGACTTTGGTTTCTTTCTCATGGTCGACCGTAACAGGAAACTAAGTAGATTTTTACTGGGTCATTTCATACTGTGCTTGTATCTGCATGATTCTAGTTGAGGAAAATATCCAACCTTTATCAGGTTTTGTTATTTCTCAGGGCCACTCGAGGAGTTGTAACTGAAATGCATGACCATGCTCGAATAATGATTCGTTTATCAGTTAAGTTACTCTCTAGTCGGGAAAACCCCTCTTGATAATGATCGCTTGTAAAATGCGACCTATGTAAATACGGACTTTGCAAATTGTTTTACATTGAGTGGGAGAAATTTATGGATATGAGAATCGGGTTATCGCACATACACTTGTAAGGACAAGTGGGAGATTGTTGGAGCTAGTGTCCTCCACAGTTAGTGTGATAACATGAATAAATCTCTTACAGGTTCACAGGGTATACTTAGTATTCTTATCAGTTGATTATCGTTTATCGATAACGGTTGGCTTGCTAGGAGTTTGACGTTATTGTCATTTTAATGGCGGTGATCAACCGGTCCCTAAAAGTCACACCTAAAAGGATGTGTCTGAGAGATGTGATTATATGAATAATATAATCATATTGAAGCCTTATTATATGACTAAAAGGTTAGTCCATGTATATGACTAAAAGGTTAGTCAATGTAATGATGATACGATTATTTAATAACGATTCAATAATATTAGCTGAGACGAATTAAATGTAATTCGTAATTGAATATAAACCGTTATATTTAATCAATGTATATAATATAAGCTTAAACGAATTAAAATGTTAATTCGTAATTAAACATAATATGTTATATTTAATTAGCGAATTATAAATATACGGATATTTATAGTTGACGTATATATTATATTACATGCTAATATAACCGAAAATAGAAAGAAAAAAAATAGTCTTTTTCTCTCTTAATTTTCAGTCCATAAGAGATAAAAATAAGATAAAAGATCTCCTATTATTCTCTTATGGTAACTAGGTCAAAAACCCTAATAACAAGAGGAGTAAAAAGGAGAAAATCTTCTCCTTCTAATGACCTAGACACACGGCCGAAATAGATAGAGAGCAACAAAGAAAAATTCAGATTTTTCTCTCGAATTCTCTCTATCATTCATCATCACACAAAAAGAAAAATTAGCAGTAACTTTTCTCTAATATTCTAGCACAAGCAAGGCATATCTCGGAGCATCTTGGGTGCAACAATTAGGAGAATATCGATTTCGATATTGTTCATAGGCCAAATTTGCTAGGACCAAAGGTTAATTCTAGATTCACTATAATTTTATATTATGCAATTCTTTTATGACTCGTAATTCATATACTATAATTTCGTTATAATCCTTAAAATAATGACGAAATATACCGATATTTCCTACAGTGGGCCTGTTTCAGTGTCAACCGGTTGGATTATTGTTGCCTACCAAAACCCATCTCGTAATTTAGGCTAGTTTCTTTAGATTTTCATTGCTCAGGACATGTCTTGATCGGTGCATTTGCAATTTCATACGTCCCGTTATAGGCGAGTGCTTCCTTGAACCGGTCAATTTGATCTTCAAAAAGTGTCCCCCGCATCTTTGTTCCCTGAAAGTTGATCAGATGTCAGGCTATTATAAATATGTTATTTGACAAGGTACGCATAGGCTGTAGCAGAAGCAGATGAGCAAGGTCCCTACCAGCAAAAGAAAACACTATATGCGGTCTAAAGATCATTTTATTTTCTTGCATAAAGACTTTGATGAACCGTGTCTGAAGAAGTCGCGATGGAAGAACATAAGAATGTTTATATACAATGGGAACACATAGATAATGAAGAACCATGAAATATATTTTTACGAATATATAACTAACGTATGTAAATGCATGCCTTTTCATCTTGCATGAAGAGATTTTGATACAACACAGCATTCTTTGGCGATCTTTGTGGCCGACCTTTAACAATGACCTTAACCTGAACCTTATAGTTCTTACTTGCATTAGTAAGGTCACCAAGGTATGTTTTCTCTGCCTTCATCTTATCAGCCTGTAAAGTATAATTTATAACATCATATAAATGACATAGCATAGTGCATTGTAATTTCCTAAAGAACATAGAATTGGAAAAAGATGTTGTTCTTTGAAGTGCCCATTTGCATCAAACAGTACCATGTAGTTGTCTGTTGGATGAACTAAGTAACATTTTAACAACGGCATATCTACGGACACCAATAATTTAACCTCTACAACTGAGGACTACTTGTATCTTAATATATGCGTTTGGGGTTATTTAAATCATGGCCTTTCACCAATTCAAATGCCATTCTAAGTGACGGTAATTGGTAATTAACGTACAGACAGGCCTAGGCTACCCCATTAATTACAATACTCACCTTAAACTACCAAAAAGCCTGTAAAAAGTGTATGGAAGCACAAGTTTCTTAATGGTGTACAACATTCTGTAAGCCAATATTATTACCCACTAACTTGTTTAAGTGTGCAACCACTTGTTTGTAAACCAAATTTTCACAGCTTAACCAGCTAGACAATATTTTTTGATGGATTGAATGGAGCTATACCCATGTAGACACACTCTTAGAATACTCTATCTGTTAAAGTCTTAAAGCCTTCATAATACCTTATATATCTAATCACGTTTTCAGGGTGTAGTCCAATAGCTGACTAATTTATCGCCTTATTTGGACACAAACTACTGAGACTTAGATCCTCATTTAAATAACTTGCACCTGAATTATTCACCAAACATGTGATAAAATTAAACTTTCTTGAACTCTTCAATAAACGTTTTGCATATTTAAATGGAGAAAGGGGCTTATCATCTACAACATATGTTGAAGCTACCTAGCATATGACGCCAGCGTTTAACCACCAACTATCCTTACAGTCAAAAGGTTGTAATTACATGCATGTATTACTGTAGGGTGCTACTAACAGTAAAGTATTCGCATCAATCTTTATGGTTTGAGTTATATTAATGGAACCCCTACCTATCTAAACTCATATTGCAGGTACAAATAATGTTTGAGATTTGCCTAAGTGTTAGTATGTCACTACACTGAAGATACTCTTAGTATTAGTAAATAATAATGCATGTTTTATGAATAAAGGAGCATAGATAAATAAATTTAAAAAAATAGCCACAGTTTTACCTGATGTGGTTCTTCAACATATACAGAAGATCCTTTGTGTGAATTTGTGCGTAGACTATAGAAATGAGGAATAGTTCAATTATTGTGTGCTTATAATGAAAAGGCAAGCCAGATCAATGAATAGTGTAGTCTACACTATTACACACTACAAAGTATGATGATACATACCTGTTTGTGTGTTGGAAAAGAAAGCTGCAATGTCGCTGATGTCATGTGGGTCTTCACCTTCTTATCTATTTCCTTTTTGGTTTTGTTGTGAATCTTCTGGTCCATGTACTTTGCTGTATCTATTAAATATCAGTGAGAAACAAAAATAATAATAATATATTTATAGCATACTGTAAGTAAGTGTAATCCTAGACCTATTTCATATTTGTATAAGCTCACAATATCATAACGATTAGCCACTTCTTTCTCCTGATTAAAAGACTTCAGACCTCTAATCTTGTAAGAAGCATGAAATCTCTTCTGCTTTTAGTCTGCGTGGTATCAATTAGTTTAATTTAATGCAAAGTAGACGTCTTATATTATATGGTATTAATCTGGCGCCTCCCCAAGGTACAGCTTTCCGTGAGAAATGTGGTACGAGGTGTACCAAACACATTTGGGATCACGACACTAACGCGTGTAGTATACCCACCTAAGTAGTTTTGTGCTTTAATGGAGCAGGTTGTTTTCGATAACCAATATGCGCGATAGATTTCTAAAAGAGTTTTTCAGGAGGTGGCCGTGTTACAGTAATAGCGTGTAGTTCATAGTTTTCCAAATACAATAATACTACAATAACATTAACCAAGCCAGGGCATGCTATATTTCGAGGCGCCAGTTTGCAGGTGGTCCATTGGTGACAGGTGTAACAGCATAATTGACACTGTATGACCACTTCAAATGGGGCTACAATGCATTCGATACGCTCCATAGTGTAGCCTAAAGTGGACAAAGGCGGACCTAAACGGAAGACTTGTGCCGGCCCCAAATAGGTATGCCCTGGCAGAACCTGTAACAGCTTATTAATCTACTCGAATATATTTATAAACGGAAATGCAACGAGCAGCGTAAGAGAAACTATCTACTGAACTTCAAGACAATGCACGTACCCTTTGTCGTTGTGTCTAAATGATGTCGGCTAGCTGCAAAACATCGTATGAAAGGACATTCTTGACATACTTGTCTGGTAGATCCTCTGTTGGGGCGGCTGAGATTACAACAACTTTAGTTGAATTTCTAGCACGTGACAAGGCGACATATAGCTGTCTGGGAGAAAAGCATGGCTTTGGTAGGTAAATTGCTACTTGATTCAGCGTTTGGCCTTGCGACTTATTTATAGTCATTGCGAAACTCAATTTCAGCGGGAACTGATTCCTTTGGAATTGGAAAGGGTAATTAGATGATGCGGAGGGCCGTAGTTTAATTCGGGGGATGAATACATGTTCTCCTTTGTGATGACCAGTAGTAATGACACATTCTATCAGGTTGGGGAAGAACCGCTTGCAAAGCAATCTTGTGCCATTGCATAGCCCAACAGCAGGTAACAGGTTACGTAGCAAGATTACCGGACAATTTTCCTTGAGGATTAATTCATGCGAGCTCATACCCCCAGGACACAACTTATTTATAAACTCAGACGGGTAAATATTGCAGTTGTCATCCAACATCGTGTCGAAACGTTTGTATGTGACAGCTGTGCCTGGGAACTTTTCAATCAACACTGCATTTATGGAGTCAACGTCCTCATTCATTGGCGTTAGAATGGCGCGATCAGTGTAAATGTCCATGTCAATACTGCTGTCAAAGAGTTCAGGGAATGCAGCTGCAGCGACTGCAATAATTGGTTCTATGGCACAATTTCCCATGGATTTTATCATGGCATGGGGCAGCCCGATCAATGAGTTGTCTTCTTTTTGTAGTTCACCATTCCCAAGCCTAAGCAAGAAATCCGAGAATGCCGGATCTTCTCTCGCCCGGATGTTCTCTGTTAGACTGAACCTCGTAAACTTACACCATATGGGAGAGTTTACCAAACTTGCTTCAACTGATTCTTTAATAGATTTGTGGGGTACAACCGGCAATATTTGGCGAAAATCACCTCCAAACACAACAATTTTCCCACCAAAAAGGCTTTTAGGATCACATAGGTCTTGAAGCAATGAGTTAAGCGACTCAACTTTCTCCTTCCTAGCCATAGAAGCCTCATCCCATATTATTAGACTTGTTTCTTTTATGAGAGCAGCCAAGCTACTCTGCTTAGGCACATCACAAGCTAAAGACGCATCTACGTCGATAGGTATCTTGAACCGCGAATGAGTTGTTCTCCTAGATGGTATATTCGACGCTGCGATACCGGAAGTTGCAGTTGGCAGCACTATCTTGCCCATTAACCTGACTTCTGCGTAAAGGGCATTGTACATGAAAGTCTTACCCGTTCCCCCTTGCCCATATATGAAGAACGCCGCAGACTTGTCGTCCCTCACATGGGCAATTACACTCTAAAATGCTTGTTTTTGCGCCGCATTTAACAGGGCCCTACAATCCATACAATCTTGTGGTATTGGGGCATCTAGTGCGTCGATAATATCTCTTGTTCTTCTTAAAATTTCATCCGGGCACTGTAATATGTCATCTAACTCAAAAGACCGCAATGATTTCCCCATTGCTTCAAGTATTGCTCAATTGGGTTTGTAGTAAGCATTACAACTTTGCCAGAATTGTTCGGATACTTCAAGCGGAAATCAGCAGACAAGTCTGGGAAGAATTTATCCCAAAGTGCCCTTGGATCTTTTGGCTGGTAAAACACCAGGATTGTTGCAAAGAGGCGTCGTAAAGCCGAAGGCATTTGCACTGCACAAGCTTCGAATAAGCAAAGCTCTAGTGTGTCATCTTCTTCGAGAAGGCGTCGCTTTAGAGGTGCCTCTTGAAAGGTTGCGCATCTATGTCCGTTAACTGTAAGTAGGTCATCAAACGACTTTGGCCCTGGAACATGCAATAACAATAAACGTAAGAAATATCTTTCCCCTTCTGCCGGGGCAACAAAGACCAACCTGCCAACTACGATTTTTTTCTGTTTTCTCTTAAACCAACCTTTCTGTGACCTGTCCCACCTGAAATGCTCGGTGAAATTCCCGTATAGCTGGTTACTTGGTGCTACACAATTGGTCTTGAAGAATTCAGTCAGGGGAGTTCTACAACGCTTTTCATTTGAAATTATTGCCTCAAGATTCTCAGAAGGGCGAATATGCAATGTCTGCATGTTTGGTAAGTGCACAGGAAGTGGCATCACTGGTGGGCGTCTTTCGAAGAGGTCAAATCCAAATAGGCGCCAAGCTGCTTCACAAGGTGACACCCAGCGATCAGCTTGATATCGCTCTATCTCATCCACACCTTCATTTAGGCTGCCTTGGACGATAATAAAATAAACTTTGTCGTGTCCTTTGTAGACATACTTGTAAAGGTATTTGACGGCTTGTATTGTTGAACATACATCTACATTTAAATGGCAGTCGAAAAGGCCTGTTAGGTACGGATTGTAAGATATAACCCACCTATTATCAAGAGTATGGCCCCGAATACGCACCTTCTCACCGTTAGCCCTCCTTCGGTAGACTGGATACCCATCTGAGTTATTAGTAGTGTTGGAAGTAAACTGCCTAGGGTAGTTGTATTTGCATTTCCCAACAGATTTCTTATGGGTCATACAAGGGCATGTAGGATTCAATTGGCCGCATGGCCCATGCATCATATGTTTCAGGACAGATTCACGCAATGCAGGGTTCTCCTGGGTAGGTATCTCCGCACTCACAAACTTATCAAAGACGTTGGGCCCTCTGAGTTTATAACATGGCTTCAATATGATTAGTATGTGTGCATGAGGCAATCCCCTTTTATGAAACTCAACGACTGATATATACGCTGCGACCTCACCAAATACCTTGCGTTCCATTATTTGTTTCTTTAATGAGAGCAGCTTTGCTCAGAAAACCCGGGCTACTAAATCGGGACGATTTTGCGCAGTCTCACCAGCGGTTAAAGCAGCCTTAATCTCGGGCCAATTTGTATTACACGTAATAGTGACAAATAATTCAGGCTTTCCATATCGCTGCACAAGTGCCATTGCATTTAAATATCTTTTCTTCATATCTCGAGGGCCGCCAACAAACCTAGGTGGTAGTATGAGTCTCCGACCAACATTAATAGCAGAAGTTTCACCAACACCAACGGTGTCTAGGATGCCTTGGTAGAGGTCAGCCATAATTGTTTCTTGGTTGCGCCGGAAGAAATCTAACCTGGTATTTTCAACTTTAACGTACATATCCACTATATATTGCTGCATTCATCTCCCAGCTCTTAGTAGCATATTCTGAGGGCGGTGCTACAACTTGTAGCAGTAATATTCGCGACAAGAAATGTGACGTGCATTCGGTGTACGCGAAGTCCCGGCTCATACGATAAAGTACGAAGACGTATTATACCACAAATTTAAGTAATTTAAAAAAAATAGCATACTGGTTATATAGGCCACTATTGTCAATAAGCACAAAGACCCCAAAAGAAATGGTAGTTAACGTTATGAAAACAAGAAAGCTTACTCATTTCCTCGGCATCTAAAAGAGTCTCGGCGGAGTCAACATCGTCAACTTCTGCCGGCTGAGCTGATGCAGCCTGGTTTGTAGGATTCTGTTTATGTTTCTTTTCCATATTTTGAGCCCAACCAGACTCAGCGGCAGGGAACAATAATGGATACTGTAGTGGATCGTAACAACCATAGTAATGCATGATCCGATGTGAAGCATTGTTGTTTCCGGTGACCATAATATGAGGACTGCTTGATGCACTCGATGAGGAGCTCCCTGACCAAACAACAGCTACTTCGTCTGACGTTTGGGCATTGTATACACGTTGGTCTACATTTGTCGTTTTGTTAATAACAATTTGCGTATCTTCAGTTATTTCGATTTCTCGAAGCGATCGGAAGAACTTCGCATAGGGATTTGTCTTTGTGACATGAATTAGTATGTCCACCACATCTTGCCTTATTTCCCGGAAACAGCCCGTTCTGTTTTCAGCTTCATGTTGGCCATCATAAAAGTAAAGTTGTAGGTATTTAGGTTTCCCATTAATTGGCACCAAGCTTGGCACATGGTGGTATATTTGCACGTCTAACCTAAACACGTAAATACCTTTGTGCGTCTTTCCATTAATATCCCCGCCGATTGAGTTGAAAGCGAACAGGTTGTTGTATAGGTGTGCATATGTACGGAAATGCACCGCGTCTTCGTCAGGAGAGCTATACAGTCTAACCAGTTCTTTGGGGTAATCAATATGGGGCAGCACAATATCTCCATCGCCACAACAGAAATTTTTCGATTCAAAGGCATACTTAAATGCAAAACACTTTGGGCAATGTTGTGCAGGAGGCAAGCAGAGGTATTCATCAGGAACAGGTCGGCCTGTGTCTGCAGCCAACAATGGTGTTACATGCACATCGAAACAGGCGTTAGTCTATTAATGTATTAAGTGGAATTCCTGATATTCAGTGTAAGACCTATCAATTAGATCTACAAAGCACCTTGACGATGTGGTAAAGGGTACCGTGTCTGTGACAACCCTCGCGAATGCGGAAATAAAACATACAAGCATGTGATTTAATTAGCGGAAATACGGTATTTTAAAAACCTTTATACATGCAAGATAAATACGAGGAGTGTCAAATATTACAAACCAAAGTACGAAATATACTACAACAAGAGACGTAGTCTCTTCAAATGTTATCAAAGTAAAAGTGATTAGCAAACAAGCTAAATAACGTCTAGAGGTGTTTCATCGAGGGACAACGCCCGCTAGCTCACACCCGAACCCAAAATACCACAAGCAAAAAGCCATCCAAGCAAGCAACCTAGTCATCCAAGAAAAACATGAACGCCACAATCAGTGGGGAGTAACTCCGGGTTCTCCCAGCCATATCACATTAAACGTGCATAAAAGGAAATACAAAAGTAGAAGCATGCATATATATATATATATATATATACATGTGAAATACGATAAGGATAGATAGGCAAATCAATGCATAAAGATATTGATACATGGAGTACAAAACCGTAACCATCATGCTATAGATAGACACGGGGAAGACACTCTTAGGCAACCGAATACACTCACTAGGGCTTGCATCTCACCGTTAGCGGTATAAGTTTGATAAGATTGAGACTCGACAAAAAAACCATGCCAAATCATGTGAAGATCATAAGTAATCCATCATATAATCACCCATTCAAACGTACCAATACATTGACGACATCTCTCACGGTAAATGCCACGCAATAGCACCGTGTACAAGGCAAGTATGATTAAAAGGCATCCACGGGATAAAAACATTCCCTGAACGCGTACACGATTCAATTCATTTCGTATATGTAGACTAATTTCCTCCTGGTAGCACGACGATATAAATATCCGGTCCTAGTCTAAACTTGGCCAGACTCTCGGAATAAACCATTTTCCGATTCGACATGCGATGACATTTCGCATCCAAGACTCGGTCATTCATTGACGCCGAATACCCCAAATTCGGTCGACATTCACGAAAGAGGCGGAAAAGAGCACAAGCCTCATAACAAGCGGTACGCTACTTGCAAATAACACCACCTCGCAAGTACACAACATTTGACGGCCGGGTCGATCAACCCAAAGTGTTCGCCTCCCAACAACGTCGTCGTATGCCCATTAACACGTGCAATTAAGCAGTAAGGATACATCCCCGTTCCGATATTCCAGCCTTACGAACGTGGAGGTAGCCAAGGGAATGAGAGTACAAAGCACATGGGAAATTAGTGCTCAAACCGTAACATTTGTAAAAACCGACTCAAAGTGGGACATACCAAAAACCGTCACAAAACATGAGAATAGGGAATTATATAAATTTAACTATGATAAAAATGAGTCAATACATGATACATAAGCATTAGAACAAGTTTATGAAGCACCATAAATAAGAAACATAGATCCTCTCTCCAAAACAACGTTGTTTGGAAACCAACTAAAACAAGGGTCCCCTTTAAACGGTCATAACTAGAGTTCTAGACATGTAAATACAGAAATTCCAAATGGACGTGATAGCTTATCCTCTTACGGTTCCAACGGGATGTCACAAGCCCAAAACAAGCAAGTAACGAAGGAGATATGATCATTTTACGAAAAGGGGTCAGTGCAGGAAAACTGCAGTCGACTTGGGAAACTGGCAGCGAGTAACGCTGCCAGCGCCGGATGACGCTGCCAGCGCCGGACGACGCTGCCAGCGTCCAAGGACGCTGCCAGCGTCCTTCGCTGGACTCAGGCCCGATCAAATCCCAACATGTTATCAACAACAAAAATCCTCATTTATCATCACAAACCATCAATTCTCATATCAATTAACAACTAACAACAACCATCATCAACAACACAATTCCTATGATTACTAATCCTATTCTAAATACGATTACTAACATAGAAAACACATAAAACACGTAAATGATATCGAGTAACCCTTCACCGTTACCTTTTTGCGTCTTTACTCCGCGTCAATGTCCACTTCAATCAAGAAGTAGTCTTTGTCGGGATCTTGGAGGTCACCAACTACAAATAGTTAATAAAAGATGAATATAATTCACCTTGAGAAAGACGGATAATTTGAAAAGCGAGAAAGACGGTAATTTTATTACCAATACGGATAGAGGAAGATGAGAGGGAAAGAATAAGACGAACTTACGTGAATTTGAGCGAGAATTGAAAGAGTTATGACGATTCTAAGACGGATCAAAAATGGAAGCTAGGTTTTGGGGTTTTCTTTGTGAGGAAGAAGGTGATTGAGTTGAGAGGAAGTTAGGGTTTATGAGGGAGTATGAGTGGAGTAAGTGGAAATAGTCAAGAAAAGTCAAAGGCGTCTTAAGACGTGATTCACTTGAAATCTCGCGTAAAATCCAAATACGAACTCGGAAATTCTAAATTAGACACGGGAAATTTAATTCTAAACTAAAACTAAATTTCGCTGAAAAGTATCCGTATAATATTTTCAATATAAAAATAGGGTACATTTGCGGGTGTTACAATCACCCCACCTTTTAAAAAGTTTCGTCCTCGAAACTTGAGAGTAGAAAACAAAAGTATCAAGGACAAGAATCGGTTTTCAAAATTAATACGAAAGCTTTTATAAGGGAAACATTCATGAAACGAGGTTCATCTCGAAAATGGTTTAAGGAAATTTTTCATAAGTGCGAAACTTTATTTACGGATCTCAAGAGTGCCCGTCGCGAACGAGAACTCTAGCTATCAAAAATCAAATCAATGTCGAAATAGTGAAATCGAAAATCAAAACAAGTGTTAGTAAGTGTAGGACTAGTCACCAGACGTCTCTAATAACAAGTCCAAACATCCAACCAACGCATAAAACAAGTATAAAATCAAAAGAAATCTATTTCCTCTAAAACGAGGGTACAAAATCCATCTTTAGACTCCTTTAAAAAGTTAAATTAGAAATACGATATGGAGATTTGAAGGTTTTCTCAAAGATAGAATCAAAATAAGAAGACATTACACGAACGTAGAGCGACTCGAACATCGAAATCACAAATCGCGATACTAAGAGGTACGTCCAACGAGCAAAATGGACCAAAAAGGGGAAGGATTGAAGAGTAGCGGATTGAGTAAGGATCAATTTGAGGGAAAAGAGAGGAATGAACCACAATACTATCTTCCATCTATGACAATTTAAATATCGATCGCAACTCGACATCACTAACTCCACGAGTAAAATAGTCCTCAAGAGAGTGCAATTTATCCTCAACATTTTCAATCATCAGATTCCTACAAAAATATTTCATAATCATGAAACTTCGAGTAACAAATCCCAATTATTCAAATCCAATTAGAATCTTCTAAGTTCCATCGGCACGGTAGACTTCACAACTAACAACCCAAATGAAAGATTCATTACGTACTCTAATCTTGTTAGCTCCATCAAAACTCTTATTAGAAACCACCAACAAAATATCTATATCTAGGGAAACATGATCGCTATCAATCACAAGGTAAAAGAGACTTACCCATGAAATCCTTTGATCCAATTTATTCCAAAACTCATTATCCTAAGTTATTAACAATGAACCTTCTCATCTTCAAAAGTTAGATCACAAAACCTCAAGAGAGATTAGTCACAAAATCTCATTTCACTTAAATTTTGCCAATCATAGGGCAATGCGACCGTAAATCAATTTATTTAGCTCTTTCAAACTCTCAATACATCGGTTTTCGCTTATGACAATATTCCTCAAGTTTGGTCATCCAATCCAAATTCAACAGATGTTAGGGTCCAACATTTAAAGACAACAATTTCCCAAGTAACATTTAAAGAAATCACTAAAATTCTTAACCACAACAACCAACTATCATTATGCTTATTTCGATCCTCAAAATGATATTGCAACATCAAGTTTTCATAGTCTAAAACCACTAGGAGAGTTTCATCCTAAGTTTATCCTCAATTCCTTATAATCATCTAAACATGAAACTAGCTCAATAGGGCGGGTAGGTACCATATTTGAAACTTCTTCAAAACACACCTACTAATCCTTACGTTAGCTAATAAGAAAACTACCTCTCAAGAGAGTAGGGATAAATGAACATGATACAAGGAACACCAGGAAGCATCATTAAAGCCTACGATAAGATGGAAAAGACGAAGGCGAAAAAGGAAAACGAGGTTGTTTTAAGGAAGTGAAACTACCAGTCACGATCTCCGGGGGGGGGGGGCATCGACTTTGGCTCGGCTGAGTACATAGCTGGATCCTTTAGTTTTGGCACCGGGTGCGGGAGTCTGACGATCGGGGCACTCACGAATGCGGTGTCCAGGCTTCTTGCAGAAAAAGCAAAAGAGGGGCCTATCATAGCATCCTACTCCCGGGTGAAAGGGTTTCCTACAACCGTCACAAAATCGACTTTGAGCTTGAGCTTGAGGGGGAGCATTGAAACGTCTCTGGTTAGCATAAGCATTAGAAGAAAAGGGAGTGAAAGGTCTTTTGTCATGAAAGTTTGACCTTGGATTGAAAGAGGGAAAAGGAGATGGATTCTTCATCTTCGCCCCATCACTAATGGCCTTCATGGAGTCCTCGCCCCGAAGGGCATCATCATACAATTCTCCGAAAGATGTAGAGCTCCTCCTTACGATAGTAAAATCGGTCCTTGATCTTATTACGATAGTAAAAAGGTCGATCTTCATCATCCTTGATGAGTCCTGGCGCAAAGTGAGCAAGCTTGTTGAATTGAGTGGTGAAGTCTTGGGTCATCAAATCACCTTGCTTGAAGTCGATGAATTCTCTGAGTCTTTGCTGCTTGAGCTCCATGGGGTAAAATCGGTCCTCAACAAGAGACTTGAAACATTCCCACTCGAAATTGATTTCAAGAATAGCGGTGGGATTTGCAATTGACCACCAATAGTCTGCTTCCCTTACCAGAAAGTACTTAGCAATCTTTACCTTGTCCTCTTCACGGACTTGGTATAAGTCAAATTGCTTCTCCATCTCTCGAAACCATTCCGAGAGCTCAGTAGGGTCCGACTCTCCACCATAAGGCGTAATATTGCTCCTAGCAATTTGGCTAGCCACCCAAGCATAGCCTCCTTGGCGATTGTCTTCTCTATGAAGAGGGACTTGGTCGGTAAGAGCATTAGCCGCATCTTGTTGATTTCTCAGAAATTGAGTAAGAGCCTCAAGAATGACGTTCTCTTCTACTCGAGGTCTAACCATCTTCATAAGAAACAAAGCAAAACGAGTTAATCCTAACACTTAGCATAAACAAATAGACTACCAAGTAAAATCCTTAACTTCTACCCATCTCTCATTTATTATTTCAAGGTCAAGTAGTTTAAGTTTAGGGTTCACGTGTGTGCGTCGGGAGCGTCTAAGCTCCGATACCAACTGTGATAACCCTCGCGAATGCGGAAATAAAACATACAAGCGTGTGATTTAATTAGCGGAAATACGGTATTTTAAAAACCCTTATACATGCAAGATAAATACGAGGAGTGTCAAATATTACAAACCAAAGTACGAAATATACTACAACAAGAGACGTAGTCTCTCCAAATGTTATCAAAGTAAAAGTGATTAGCAAACAAGCTAAATAACGTCTAGAGGTGTTTCATCCAGGGACAACGCCCGCTAGCTCACACCCGAACCCAAAATACCACAAGCAAAAAGCCATTCAAGCAAGCAACCTGTTCATGTTTCTGTTCATCCATGAAAAACATGAACGCCATAATCAGTGGGGAGTAACTCCGGGTTCTCCCAGCCATATCACATTAAACATACATAAAAGGAAATACAAAAGTAGAAGCATGCATATATATATATACATGTGAAATACGATAAGGATAGATAGGAAATTCAATGCATAAAGATATCGATACATGGAGTACAAAACCGTAACCATCATGCTATAGATAGACACGGGGAAGACACTCTTAGGCAACCGAATACACTCACTAGGGCTTGCATCTCACCGTTAGCGGTATAAGTTTGATAAGATTGAGACTCGACAAACAAACCATGCCAAACCATGTGAAGATCATAAGTAATCCATCATATAATCACTCATTCAAACGTACCAATACATTGACGACATCTTTCACGGTAAATGCCACGCAATAGCACCGTGTACAAGGCAAGTATGATTAAAAGGCATCCACGGGATAAAAACATTCCCTGAACGCGTACACGATTCAATTCATTTCGTATATGTAGACTAATTTCCTCCTGGTAGCACGACGATATAAATATCCGGTCCTAGTCTAAACTTGGCCAGACTCTCGGAATAAACCTGTGACAACCCTCGCGACAGCGGAAATAATAAACAAACAAGCATGTGAATTATATTGCGGAAATAGGTAGTTTTTAAAAACTTTTATACATGCAAGTTAAATAAAACGAGGAGTGTCAAAATATTACAACTAAGTGCGGAAAATAACAAAGAGACGGAGTCTCTCAAAATGTTAACAAAGAACAAGTGTTTAGCAAATAAGCTAAAATCGTCTAGAGGTTAATCTTCCAGGGACAACACCCGATAGCTCACACCCGAACCCCAAAATATCTATCCAAAAAGGATCTAATCAAGCAACCTGTTCATCCATGAAAAACATGAACGCCACAGTCAGTGGGGAGTAACTCCGGGTTCTCCAGCCATATCACATTAAACGTACATAAACGGAAATACAAAAGTAGAAGCATGCATATATAGATATACATGTGAAATACGTTAAGAATAGATAGGCAATTCAATATCTAATGATAAGAGCATAAGAGGTACAAGTCCGAATCCATCATGTTATACAAAGACCCGGGGAAGACACTCTTAGGCAAC
>JAIUZE010072041.1:0-11386 GCA_022085475.1 Heliosperma pusillum | reverse complement strand
CCAATCCATGCCCAGAATGATATCAAATTATTCAAGAGGGAACCGAAGGAGATTAGCCGGAAAAGTAGATCCGTTTATTGATATAGGAATGTCCGAATGAACATAAGAGCATGAAAACACATCTCCGGACGGTAAAGATATAGGAGTACTTTCTCCAATTGAAGCTTTGAGAGGTAATTTATCGGATAGTCTCATCGAAATAAAGGACAAAGAAACTCCCGTATCAAATAAAATTAAACACGGTATTTCATAAATTGAAAACATACCAGTCACAATGTCTGGTTGAGCATCGGCCTCAGCGTGGCTCATGATGAAAATTCGACCCTTCGGTCTCCCAGAAGTAGCTGGTGTAGAAACTGTCTTATTCTTATCAGGACATACATTAGACTTGTGTCCCGGTTTCTGACAAGTATAGCACACAATTGGCTTGTTGAAACAGCCAATACCGGGATGCATAGGCATCTTGCACCCAAAACAGATACGACCCTTAAGATCGTTGTTGTTGCTCGGGACGAATGGACGGTTACTCTGAGTTGCTTGTCCACTCTGAAAATTCTTCCTCTTGTTTGAGTAAGAGGAGGAAAAGGAGGGTCGAGAAGTAGGATACAACGGTCTCTTACCATAAGCATTAGGAGCAACATACGAGGTACGAGCCTCTTCGGCAATCTCGCGAATTGAACTCTCTGCCCATATAGCATCGTTGTAGATAGAGACAAAGGAAGTAGCACCCCTACTGATCTTGCCCTTCACCTGAGGAGAAAGTTTTTCCAGGTAAAAGAATGCCTTGTCTTCCTCCCTTTTAATAAGCCGAGTGGCATAATGAGCCAACTCGTTGAATTTGGTCGTGAACTCCTGAACTGAGAGACTTCCCTGTTTGAAGTCCATGAATTCCTTCAGTTTCTGCTGCCTCAATTCATCAGGGTAGAACCTCGTCTCTAATAGCTCACGGAAACGAGTCCAACCAAAACCAGGTTACAACTTAGAAGTAGGGCCAGTAAGTGACCACCACTGATCAGCTTCCTTCACTAAGAAGTGGGAAGCAAGACGGACTTTATCCGTTTCAAGAACATCATATAGAGAAAAGTTCTTCTCCATTTCCCGTATCCATTCCGAAAGCTCGATGGGATCCACTTCACCACCATAGGTTTTGGCTTTGCTCCTAGACAGTTGTGAAGCAACCAATGTATAACTTCCGTGTCTCTCATGGTCGTGAGGAGGATTAGGAATAGGATTCGGCTGTTGATTTTGTTGATTTTGCTGATTCTGTATAATAAGAGTAAGAGCTTCTAGGATCGCGTTGTCAACTCTCGGAGGCATCTTTGCAAAAGAAAAACACAGATTAGTACTTATCATTTAGCAAGCACAAAGAGACTACAACATAAATCCTAATCTACCCATCCTACCATTCTATCTCACAAGTTTATTATTTTATTAAGGTCAACTTATTTATACAAGGGTACACAAACGTGCGTCGGGAGCGAAATGCTCTGATACCAACTGTGACACCCTCGAATTTGCGGAAATATAAACAAGTAATTTAAATAAATAAAAGATGAGGATACGTTTTTAATAGGTTCACTTTAGTGAAAATCGGTAAATTTTAAAACCGGAACCTACCATTAAATATATTCATCATAACAAAGGTGTCTTAAAGAAAAAGGTTCATAACAAAAAGGAAATAATATTATACATAAGAAGTATCTAAAACGGGAGACATATCTCCCTAATAAATACGGAAATAAAAGAGTGTATTAAATAATACAATCCTAAGAACCGAATATAGGTCCAAGGTAATACATCACTCGCTAGCTCGTCAATGTACCCAAGCATGCATCACAAACCTGCCGACCGCATTAAATGTAAACATGGAAGCCACAGTCAGTGGGGAGTAACTCCGAGTTCTCCCAGCCACGAAATGTCGAGTTTAATAAAACATGAATAACATAAAAGAGATGTATATGGAAAATACAAAGCCTTAACATATACGATATGCTTTTCATGTTATGAAATAAATAACTAACATATAACCTAGCATATGAAGGCTACGCTACTCATGCAAGCTATCATGTGAATCAGTTAACAACCGGTAATCCAAACTCTATCAACCGTAGCCGGCTTGCATCTCACCTTCTACGATTCATAGAATCATCAAACATGAAAGACCGATACGTCTAGAAACAGGCATAAGTTCTTAGCACAGTCAATAGTCGACTTCTGTAACTCGAGTCTATACCACAAGGTAGGATAAACATCCTAGTCCTAGACTGCGCAGACCTAGCGACAACAGCTAACCCATTCCCTGTCTCATGACCAAAAGTACATGAGAATCTCTACTAGGAGACCCCCTAAGCAGAGTTGGCTAGTACTTAAGCTGGCTCCATTCCCAAAGTGGAAGCAATTAGGCAGCCATGCCCCCGCTTGGTATCAAAATCCCAGGCCAGTGACACAAAAGCTATCAAGCTGTGAACTATATACTCGTTAAAGATAGTAAGGTCTATCAATGTCATGGTCTAAGGTACTCATTTAGAATTAGAATGGTCAACACGCCATAAAATCATAATTCTCTATGAGTACTTAGTCAACACGACATATATATACAATTTAAACAGTCACGGGAAAAACTTCCTATCATGTGACTAATTGCATATAAATCACATTCAAATATCATATCGCCTCATATATACTAAGGCTCATTCATTCATTCATTAAATAAAACCTTACCTGAAGACAAATCCCCGACCCGAGTCCCGCGACGGGTCATCAGTCAAAACGGGGTTGTCTAGATCATAGTTTGACCAAACCCGTTTGGTCAAACCGGCTAGAAACAGAGTCTTAGCCATTTAGGCTTGAACATAAGAACATCATATTCATTTCATGCTATTTTATTCTAATTTCTAACATGTGAATTATTCATTGTTACGAAACACGCTTGACTTAAGGGATATCAAATTAAACTACAATCTCATGCTATAATTTCTAACATGTGAGAAATAATAATATTATGAAAACCGTTTAATTAAATAATTTACTTATTAAAGTTTCCCACTTGCTAAATATTACAAAACATGATATAATAATAACAATAAACTCAAAAACCGTCACAAGCCCAAAGGAGGGCTCACGGGTCAGCCGGGCCTGGACCGGGCCTGGACTTAACCGGGCCTGGACCGGGCCCACGGGCCTGGTTTGGGCCTGTTTTGTTCAACCATTTCTAAAATCGTTTCTTAATATTTCCCGCATGCTTAACATATTTAAAACCCGTCAAAACAACAACAAAACAATCAAGTATCGACACAAGCCCAAAGGGCCAATTAACGGGCCAACCAAGACCGGGCAGCCGGGCCTGGACCGGGCTTGTTTCTCGGCCACCAGTCACGGCCACCACCAACAACAACCCCAAATTTATTTCTAACATGTTTTAATTAACAACCATCCATTTAAACAACCAATTCAACCATCATGCATACTAAAATTATGATTATGAACAAATCATCCAACATGTCAAAAACACAAAATATGTTAAAAACTCATAAAACTTAATAGTGATAACAACCTAGCATGTTACTACTTAAAACCGTAAATAACAAAAATAAATGTGACATTAATTCGTCGAGTAACTCGGTAATCGTTACCTTAGCTCGATGGGAATTGGAGTTTATAATTCTAAAACCTAATTCTATTCTCTAGGGAGCCTTCATCTAAACATCTCACAAAGACAAAAAGTGAACAGTAACTTTTGACAAAAATCACAAAACAAAAGTTAACAGTAACTTTAGTTCTCTTTCTAGCAAAGGAGAAGGGTATATCTCATACAATCTTGGGTGCAACGATTAGGAGGATATCTACTTTGATATCTCTGTTCTTTACGCCAATTGTTAGGACAAGAGGTTGATTTCTAAATCTCTACTCTTATTCATGTTTTCGTTTATGACTAGCATTATCAAATTATTACTTTTCGTTATAATCCTATTATAATTGTTTTGTGGTAATACATATTTCCCACAAGTGGTATCAGAGCATAGGCCACGAAATTGTTTTAATTTGATTTCATAAACCGAAACTGTTTATGCCGCTGTGTGTTTGACTCGATCGAGGACTTTAGTGTCTCGATCGAGCAGATTTTGTGAGTTTTTGGTCGATCGATTACTTGTGTTCACTCGATCGAGCAGTTTTCTAAACCTTTTTCGTCGATCGAGTACTTGTTTTTGCTCGATCGAGTAGTTTTCGTTTTTTTTTGGTCGATCGAGTGATGTTTATACTCGATCGAGGTCCCTGTTTGTCGAGTAGGAAGAATTAGTCGATCGAGAGACTTTATTGTTTAATTTCTTCTCGATCGAGTACATTACATTATCGTATTTCCTTTCGTATTCGTTTTCATTTAGATTTATTTTGTTATTTTAATTTGTTAAAATAACATACAATAGATTTGTAGATGTTTTAATTTAATAAAGATTAGATTAAAATTGTAACACCCCGGCCCAAACCTTGGGTCGGGAGCGGTCACTCATGATAGCTCTCCAGGTTGTGTACATGGCCCACAGATCAACACAAGTCCTTTCCAGCGCATTTTGTCCTCACTCATGCACATCCCGGGAACCTTCCCAGGAGGTCCCCCATCCTAAGACTACTCTCAGTCAAGCACGCTTAACTTTTGAGTTCTTTTGCATGGATGACCAGAAAAGAAAGTGCACTTTGATGATATGAGTAGTACTTTCAATCCCTTTAAGCACTAGTCATTTAAGCTAATCAATGGACCTCTTCAATTAACGTGGGGTGTTACAATCAGCCCCACTTGAAGAACGCAACGTCCTCGTTGCGCCTGGGAGCATAACCGCTAACCCAGAATCCTCCCCCGCTAGGTGGGTGACCCGGGTACTCCCACCACAGGCTCACCACACGGTCGCAGGGTTGCTCTGATACCATTTGTAACCCCCCGGCCCAAACCTTGGGTCGGGAGCGGTCACTCATGATAGCTCTCCAGGTTGTGTACATGGCCCACAGATCAACACAAGTCCTTTCCAGCGCATTTTGTCCTCACTCATGCACATCCCGGGAACCTTCCCAGGAGGTCCCCCATCCTAAGACTACTCTCAGTCAAGCACGCTTAACTTTTGAGTTCTTTTGCATGGATGACCAGAAAAGAAAGTGCACTTTGATGATATGAGTAGTACTTTCAATCCCTTTAAGCACTAGTCATTTAAGCTAATCAATGGACCTCTTCAATTAACGTGGGGTGTTACAAAAATGAAAATGGAAATGATGTTGAATGAGTTTTTCATTAGAAAGGATATTATTTTTCCCTATTTTGTCGATAAGGACCGTTTTGCGAAAAAAAAAAATTTGCCGAAAATTTATGCTGAAAATTTTTATTTCTTGCTGTATTCAAATTTTTGGGCCTTTAATTGTACATTATTCGGATTGTGTATAATTAATGTGAATCGGTTCACATATGCTTAATAGCTTACATTTTAAAGCAGTTTGAAATGTTTAGGATAGTTCATTTTATCAGTAAAATGAATCGGGATTGTAATTAATGTGGGTTTAGGGTTTAGGGTTTAGGATCTTAATAAAAATAAATTAAATTTATTATTTTTCAAATATAATTTCGGTCTTTAAAATTACGAGGTGAGTCGGGAAAACTCAACGAAAGTCAAAGTCGACTTAAAAGTCAAGAAAAGTCAATGATGACTTTAAAGTCAAGAAAAGTTAATGACGACTTAAAAAGTCAAGAAAAGTCAAAGACGACTTAAAAGTCAAGAAAAGTCAAATATGACTTTAAAACGGGATTCTCATGAAATCTCGCAGAAATTCCAAATACGAACTCGGAATTTCCAAATACGACTCGAAACAATAAATTCTATTTTAAAACTTAACTTTGCTGAAAAGTATCCGTAAAATATTTTTACTAGAAAAATAGGGTACTTTTCGGGTTGTTACAATTTACCTGAGTCGGTGTATTTTCCGATTGACTTTGGTTTTTGTCCTAGGTCGTGCCGTGAAAGGAGGTCGATGGGCATCTACTGGGTCATGGTGATTTGCATTATACAGTGTAAGTTGGGTCAACAGGAATTGTCCACCCACGTTGGGTATTAACATCTTCGGGCCACTCGAGGAGTAGTGACTGGAAATGCGTGGCCACGCTCGGAAGAGATCTATGGTAGATTTTCCGGTCAGAGAGTTACTCTCCAGATCGAGAAAACCACTCAAATTTATTTTTCCAATCGCAAGTGCGACCTGAAAGACACCTTGCGATGAGTGGGAGGATGTGACGCAAAAGTGACAAGAGAATTGGTAGCACAGAACTTGTCGAGACAAGTGGGAGATATTGTGGGAGTAGGAGTCCTCCGCAATAGTGTGGCTACATGCACAACTTGTATCGGACAAGTGGGAGATTGTTGGAGCAAGTGTCCTCCACAATAGTGCATTTATATTATAAATCTTATTTTGGAATATTAGTGGGATGACTAGTATTTTGATACTCCACGTCAGTTGATTAACGTAAATCGATAACGGTCAGCTGACTAGAGTTAGACGTTATTGTCGTATGACGGCGGTAATCAACTGACCCCTTTCGGGCACACCTATAGGATGAGACCCAAACAGAAATCTAATTATTTGTATACGATACATATTAATTAGTACTTTATATATATATATTTGATATATGTTTAGTTACGAGAGTTAGTTAATGGAAATTGAGTTACGAACTCATTCCGGATAAGTTTATTAGTCAATTATAAGATAATTGACTGAATAAATTTTACGTCTTATTTTAATACGATTAAATAAGATTTAATTTAATGATTAATAGTTAATTCATTAAATTAGTTGAGGTTATGCATATACTTTGAGGTAGAGGTGATTAGTTAATTATATTTACAAGGAGTTGTAAAATAAACTAACTAGGCATTGTGGGACCCATTATATATATTTATATAATGATAAAATATCACTTAAAAGTTAAGTGTATATTATTTATTAATTTGAGTCATAAAATTGTGATATGATCAAATTAATCCTTAATTATACAAGATAATTAAACATATGATTATAAGTATTTGTGGGACAAATATCAAAAATCAAAATGGACCACATGACACTAGTGGGTGCCGAAATTATGGTAGTGTATAACATGATGATTGTTGTTTCTTGTGTTACACTACATCTTGTTATCATGTCATGTTTATGACACATGATCATAACCTTACTCACATCTACAGTCAACCAATTTGCATGGGATTATTTTAAGCAAAAATAAGAGGCCACATAGGCCATGATGGCCGGACCATAGTGTCCTTAAAAGGACAACTTTGTTGTTCATTTTGCTTGTTGCTTGTTCATTCTTATTTTGTGCTTATCTCACTAAAATCCTCATCTCTCTAAAAACCTCTCAAATACTAATATTTTCCTATTACTAGAGTAGTAATAAAATCTAATATTAGTTCATCTTTTCACTTGTGTTTTCTAGTCAAAAAACTAAGTGATAAGTTTGGGTTCTCTCTTGGGTGCATCTAAAAGGAGGTCTTCTAGTTTGAAGATTACAAGGAGGATCATCTATTTCTTTCTAGCACAAGAACAACAAGAAAGGTGTTTCTTGTTGTGCCCATAAAACCGAAATTTTCCCAATGTAAGGAAATTTCTTCTTTTATATAAATGTCTTTATATTTGCATGCATGTTACATAGATCATTATTAAACACTAAATTGAAACAAGGGTAATTTAGTAACTAATTGAGGAGTCTAATTAGGGTATTATTGAACTTTCACATGATGCCTAGCCTTCTAATCGATTATAAATCGATTCTAGCATATAAAGGCATGAAACACCGTAAATGATATTCGGAGAAGTAACCCTTTCAACGTTACCTTTAAAGCGTTTTAATCCGTTCAAGCCTCCTCTTCAATTAGAAAAATAGTATTGTTCGGGATATTGGAGGTCACCACCTACAAATAGATCATAAAAGATGAATAAAATTCATCTTGAGAAAGACGAAAAGTTTGAAAAGCGAGAAAGACGATACTTTTAATATGAATACGGATAGAGGAAGGTAAGGGGAGAAGAATGAGACGAACTTACGTGAATTCTAGCAAGTAACGAATGAGCTAGGATGATTCAAAGATCGAAAATATTATGGAGGCAAGGGTTTCTTAAGGAAGAAGTAATTTGATTTGTGTTTGTGTGAAAAATAGGTTAAGGGAGTGAGTGGAATATAAGGGAAAAAAGTCAAGGAAAGTCAAACTCGCCTTAAGACGGGATTCTCAGGGAATCTCGCGGAAATTCCAAATACGAACTCGGAAATTCTAAATTCGACTCAAAACTTTAAATTCTAAATTAAAACTTAAAATTACTGAAAAGTATTCGTAAAATATTTTCATTATAAAATTAGGGTACATTTCCGGGTGTTACAATCACCCCATCTTTTAAAAAGTTTCGCCCTCGAAACTTGAGGGAAAGAAAAATACCTTACTCGAATAGACTCGGATATTTACTACGCATAGAAGCTTCAGTTTCCCAAGTCTCTTCTTCGACATTAGCACTTCTCCACAAGATTTTCACCAACGGAACTACTTTACTTCTCAACTTCCTATCCTTGCGATCTAGGATGCGGATCGGCTTTTCTTCAAAAGATAAATTCGGTTCAAGCTCGGGCAATTCAACTTGAAAGACATGGCTTGGATCACTAATATACTTCCTCAATTGAGAAACATGGAATACATCGTGAACCTTAGCCAAATTCGGCGGCAAATCCAACTTATAAGCAACGGCACCAATCCTTTTCACAATATCAAAGGGTCCAATGTATTTCGGGCTCAGTTTACCCTTAACACCAAACCGTTTAACACCCTTCATTGGAGATACCTTCAAGAACACTTTATCTCCCACCTCAAATTCTAAAGGCCTTCTTCGGATATCGGCATAAGACGTTTGACGGTCTTGAGCGGCTTTCATTCTATCACGAATGATCTTCACATTATCAATGGTTTCAACAAGAACATCGGGGCCTAAATCACGATTGTCACTCAATTGATTCCAACATATAGGACTCCGACATTTTCTTCCATAAAGAGCTTCATATGGAGCCATCTTGATAGATGCATGATAACGTTGTTGTAACAAAACTCCAACAACGGTAGACTCTTTTCCCAACTAGACTGGAAGTCAAGAGCACAAGCCCTAAGCAAGTCTTCTAAAGTCTGAATAGTCCTATCAGTCTGACCATCCGTAGCGGCATGAAAAGCAGTACTCATCAACAACTTACTACCCATGGCCTCTTGCAAAGCTTTCCAAAAGCTCGAACAGAATCTCGGATCTCGGTCGGATATAATCTCCAAAGGAACACCATGGTATCTAACAATTTCATCCACATAAGCTTTTGCTAAACGATCCAAATTCCAAAAGGTTTCTTTTTCCTTTCGGAATAAATCTACAACACTTGGTAATCGATCAACAACAACCCAAACGACATCTTACCTCCAACGGTTCTCGCAAAGCCCATAACAAAATCCCATAGGAATAGAGTCCATTCCTAGCGGGAATAGCCAACGGTTGTAGCAATCCACCGGGCCTCTTGTGTTCAATCATCGTCAACTACTGTGTGACAAGTAAGACATTTCCAACCATACGAAACAAAATCACCCTTCAAGTCGGCCACCAAACTGTAGCATTCAAATCCTTGTACATCTTATCACCTCCGGGGTGAATAGAATAAAGGGAAAGATGAGCTTCATCAAGAACTCGCTTCCTCAAATTAAGAGCATTAGGAACAAATAAACGACCATGGAAACGAAGAATACCCTCATTATCAAACTTGAAATCTTTACCTTTACCTTCAAGAAGTTTGGCTTGGATAGACTTGTAGGTAATATCATCAACTTGGCTTTCGCGGATCTCACGGAGAAACACAGGTTCGGCAATCATAGCACCAACATGAAAAAATCCACGCTCTACAAACTCCAAACTCAACCTTCGAAACTCGGCACAAAGATCAACAGACAATACATGCAAAGCATTCAAAGCATGAGAAGCTTTCCTACTAAGAGCATCTGCAACCACATTTGCCTTCCCTTCATGATACAATAACTCAAAATCATAATCGTTCACCAATTCCAACCATCTTCTTTGCCTCATATTCAACTCTTTTTGAGTAAATATGTATTTCAAACTCTTGTGATCGGTGAAGATACGACAATGAACTCCAATTAAATAATGTCTCCACACCTTCAAAGCATGAACAACGGCGGCCAATTCTAAATCATGAGTAGGATAGTTCACTTCATGAACTCTCAACTGCCTTGAAGTATAAGCCACCACCTTCCTACTTTGCATAAGAACACAACCCAATCCCATTTTAGAAGCATCAGAATAGACATCGAAGTCTACTCCATCTTCGGGCAAAGTAAACACCGGAGCGGTAGTTAACCTCTTCTTTAACTCTTGAAACGCTGCTTCACAAGCTTCATTCCATAGGAATTTGGTTTCCTTCTTCAACAATTGGGTCATAGGTCTAGCAAGCTTAGAGAAATCCTTGACAAACCTTCGGTAGTAACCAGCTAAACCAAGGAAACTTCAAATCTCTCTAATATAAGTCGGACTCTTCCAATCAACAACGACCTCAATTTTAGAAGGATCCACCATTACACCCTCTTTAGAAATCACATGCCCAAGAAAGGACACTTTAGGTAACCAAAATTCACACTTAGAGAACTTAGCATACCACTTCTGACGACGGAGAACACCCAAAATAATCCTCAAATGAATAGCATGCTCTTCTTCGGACTTGGAGAAAATAAGAATATCATCAATGAAAACCACCACACCCTTGTCAAGATACTAACTAAATGTGCGGTTCATCTGATCCATAAAGATAGCGGGAACATTCGTCAATCCAAATGGCATTACTTTGAACTCATAATGACCATACCTCGTACTAAAAGCGGTCTTCGGAATATCAACATCTCTAACCGGAATTTGATGATAACCGGATCTCAAATCAATCTTGCAAAAAAGTAGAAGCACCCTTTAATTGATCAAACAAAAATCTTCAAATTCTGGTAAAGGGATACCTATTCTTGAGTGTAATCAGATTCAATTCACGATAATCAATGAACAACCATAGAACCATCCTTCTTCTTCACAAAAAGAACGGGAGCACCCCAAGGCGAGGCACTTGGTCGAATAAAACCTTTTTCAATCATATCATCCAACTGCTTCCTTAATTCTTTCAATTCGGACGGAGCCATACGATAAGGAGCTTTGGCAATTGGACCAGAACCAGGAACAAGATCAATGGAGAATTCAACATCAAGCTCGGGAGGAATCACGGGCAAATCTTCGGGAAATACATCAATGAATTCTCGAACAATAGGCACATCTTCAATACTTGGCA
>JAIUZE010072039.1:0-48927 GCA_022085475.1 Heliosperma pusillum | reverse complement strand
AATATATGTAATGTACTAAATAACTGTATCATATACAAATAATTAGTTACTATTTGGGTCTCATTCTATAGGTGTGACCTAAAGGGATCAGTTGATTACCGCCGTCATACGACAATAACGTCAAACTCTAGTCAGCCAAGCGTTACCGATTTACGTTAATCAACTGACGTGGAGTATCAAAATATACTAATCATGCCACGTATATTCCAAATGAGATTTATTATATAAATGCACTATTGTGGAGGACACTTACTCCAACAATCTCCCACTTGTCCGATAAAAGTTGTGCATGTAGCAACACTATTGCGGAGGACTCCTCCTCCTACAATATCTCCCACTTGTCTCGACAAGTTGTGTGCTACCGATTCTCTTGTCTCTTTTGCGTCACATCCTCCCACTAATTGCAAGGTGTCTTACAGGTCGCACTTGCAATTGAAATTATAAATAGAGTGGGTTTCTCGATCTGGGAGAATAACTGTCTGACCGGAAAATCTACCAGAGATCTCTTCCGAGCGTGGCCACGCATTTCCAGTTACTACTCCTCGAGTGGCCCGAAGATGTTAATACCAACGTGGGTGGACAATTCCTGTTGACCCATCTTACACTGTATGATGCAGATCACCATGACCCAGAAGATGTCCATCGGCCTCCTTTCACGGCACGACCTAGGACAAAAACCAAAGTCAATCGGAAACTACACCGACTCAGGTAAATGGTCGCCAGTCTTAAAGAATCGACTCATAGGAATAAAATAGAAATCCCCGCCACGATCAGGCTTCAACAATTTTGATAAGGGACTCTATTATGGTCACTGCCCGACAGAGTGTCTCCACAGTCTGTCTATGTAAACAACCAGTCATCTCCATGACCCCATGGTGTTGAATCAACCATCGATCGACTTAAAATCTAGTCACTTCGAGACGTCACCTCAAATGAGTGACTAGGGACAAAACACTAAGTTCATCCTGTTCACTTGAATTGGATTCAACTTTTCTTTCAACCAATTCGGATAAACAAAGTATTAAAATTTAGTCAAACTAAATAAAAGAGTTTTTAATGAAACTCTAACAATGAATGCGATTATCAAATATTTGGAAAAATTGATACGCTATCAATAATTTCATATCTCATAATCTCCAGCAATTCAGGTACATATTTCAATCTCCATTGAAATGACATGACTATCATGTTCAGCCTGCAAAAGGCATGGCTAATGGATTAGCAATACTTGCATCTTTCCATCGTTCTGATTGCGATTTCTCTTTGTCTACGTAATCTCGTATTACATAAAACTTTCTGAGTACGTGTCTAGGTTTGAATCTAGACTTAGGACTCTTGTCCTAAAGGTAGCTCCCACTGTTTTACCAGTATAATGGGATAGGATATACAGCTATATGAACTACTTCTAGTCCCTCAAATACTGTCGAATCCAAGCTACTTTCATATGCATCATCATATGATGCAATGTACTCCATTTCCGTTGTGAAATCCGCAATGATATACTGCCTGGAACACTTCCAGCGGATACATGACATTTATATTTGAAAATGTCATTCCTACTTGGAACCTTTCCAATAGTCTTTTCTGCTTGGAACTCTTCCAATAGATAAATCTTCTAGAAAACACAGCCAACTCGTGATTTCTAATCACTTTGATCAGTTTGGAAAGTGAAGTCCGTGTAACCCTTACACGCAACTCATTTTAAATTCCAAACATATGGAACATATCTTTTAGTCCTTCGCAAGTACTAAGGATGTTCATTATGGCTATCAAGTGACTTTCACTTGGATTTGCTTGCAAATGATTCATCATGCTCAAAGCATGCGAAATTTTGGATTGAGTATACATCACATCGTATATAATTGATCCCGCAGCGGAAGTAAAAGGAATCAATTATCATGTGTTCAACTTTCTTGAACTAGTCAAAGATCTTATTAATATAAGAATTTTGACTCAATGCTAATATCCTTTTAGATTTATCTCCATAAATCCAAATATCTAAAAGATGTATTCTACTTATCAAAAGTCTTCCATCATCTAAAATGATCAATATGTCTCCACATATAAGACTGATGAAAACCATATTACTCCCACTAAACTTCATGTATAAACATAATTCCTCGAGATATCGAGAAATATTTTATGACATGATTGACACACCAATTCCAACTCTTTAGTGCTTACTTAAGACATCATCTTAAGCTTGCAAATTAACTTAGGATAATTAGGATCTACGAGCCCACAGGTGAATATAAAATATACTACCTCTTCTAGAATCGTATTCAAGAAGGTGGTCCTTGAGATCCAATTGACATCATACTATTATGATATGCTCTAATCGCTAAGTATATTCGAATTGATCGAAGAATTAAGGTTAGTGCAAAAACTCTTTGCGTACCCATTTATCTTTGAAAACATTTTAATGTTTATCCATGCAAATTTCGATCTTTAAAATCAATTTACATTGAAGAGGTCGTACTTCTTCAAGTAAAATTTATCAGGTCACATACCTGACATTACGAATCGTGTGACTCTAAGCCATAGCAAGAAGTTGGGACTAAAAACAGTCTTTTATAAGTCGCATATTAGAATTCATCACTATAAAGGGGCGATAAAATTTCACCTGACCTCCTAGGTTCCGAAGAAACAACTACTGAACAAGTAATGAGGACAACTTTTTCCGGACCATATGCTCAGTTTGTGGCTCTTGAAACATTTTCTCCCACTCTGTCTTATCAATAAATAATCGTATTTTTATTGAAAGACAGCATCACGAGTCACAAACGATTTGTTCTCGTGCTCAATAATCTCGTGGTCAATGTGGGATTATTGAGCACTTGTTTCATTCAATAACTTATAAATTAGGTACGCTACCTACCCATATCGTATATGGAATGAAATCAGACTGTTTTAAATGTGTTTTAATATGGTGGGAAAAGAAATAGCAGACAAAATTATTAAGATCCCAAGGTTTGTCAAATGGCTCATTTTGACTTGACAAAGACAAAGCCATATCGTATAAGGTTCTGTTTCTCTATTCAACAACACCTTATCTAATAATGTGTGTTAGATAAGTTAACTCGTGAAACTATTTCACAATACTTTTGGTGAAAATCAAAGTCAATACTTAGATATTTATAGTTACGATTTACTCGTAAGTCCTCATCTAATACTCTTGGAGATTAACTACTTCACATTGAAGCTTTTTGAAGTTTTCAAAGATTTCTCATAGCACCTCATTAAGTAGAATCAAACATGATATCTACTTAAATCGTTGGTAAATAAAAGTGAAATAGTCATAAGCATCTCTGGTTGTGTTTGTTATCGGTCCACGCATATTCTTATGTAATAGGGCCAATAACTCACTAGTTCGATTTCCTTTTTAAATAAAAAAGGGCACGAATCATCTTGCCTTGAATACAAGATTCGCACGTACCATAAGATTCAAAATCAGATGGTTTAGGGATAGTTGTCAATACTAGCCTCTTAATGTGCTACACAATCTAGAATTAAGATTAGATTAAGGTCACCAATTTTGAGCCTTTTTCAATCTATATGACAAGTAATTTCTAATTTAGGTCAAGAATATAGTTACCTTTGATTGGTATGGGATATCCATTGAAAAAAGTATATGCATAAATAGATACAACGTTTGTTCCATTCACAAAAGTGAAACACTTGTGTAGTACACTATAGTGGATACTATATTCTTTATTTAGAGGTCATGTACATAATAACGTTTATTAAAGTATACCTCTAAATCCAAAACTAGATTGATCACATTATAACTTTTATATGTTTCTATGAAAATAAAACTACAATAGTTATATTTCCCTTGTGAGTCGACATTTAATCATGTTTAGTCGTCGCACGAATCATTATTATATGCATTGAATACATTGATGAAAAACCATAATGGGTATCTAATACCCAAAAATTGCATTTAGCAAAATAAATGTCGATCATATAGATATTATGGGTGAAAATAGTACACCCAATTTCTAACTCTTTAGAAAACTTTGGATAGATTCTTTTCTTGTGTCCTACACTGTAAAATAGAATCGTCAAAAGTTGGGTTTGACACCTTGCTTGGGTTTTGACTTTACTATTCAAAATAGTCTTGCCTTTTTTCCTTGCCTTGTGTCAAGGTCGAGCCAACCTACTCTTGAACCTCGTCTTAACAATTAAGAATATAAACATCATTCTTAGTGCTCCCACTCACTTTCATGAATCTCTACTTTCATGAAGTGACTACGGTATTTGGTTGTTCACGATTTCAAATAAATCGATTAACCTAGTCATCCCAACTGATTTGGCCTCTTTTGAGGTAAGCCTTGATAAGGAGCATAATGACGACATACCAAAATACAAATATTTTCTTTGGAGCAAAAATTTGATGTACCATTGTTATAAGAAGGCGTCACTAAATATTCAAAAACGCTTTTGACTAAGTGTGACTTATTCATTTACTCTTCATAAGAGACATTTTCAATGGTGAATATGAGGATCAAAAGATAAAATTCATTTTGTCTTTAGCTACGGTGGTTTAAACGGAGATCGCAATCAAATGCTACCGTATAAAATAATGGAAACCCTTTCCACGATTGAACGGATTTACAAGTTCATAGAAGGATAAAATATTTGTCATTTGCGCGAATAAAATAAATATCAACGGAAAATAAACATTCATTGCTTATATATAATTCACTTGTAAAACAATTTTAACAAGTCACTCATATAATGACCCCTCACGAAATTATATAAGTGATTCCAAGACCCATATTTAGACAAAAAATAGTCATCGCATGCTACCTTTATCTAAAAATGGTAAGTCAATACTTGACTAATTCTACACTTAGAACTCTTGGTTGACGGATTTCAACTAAATCCATCTCCTAGTCCCAAGATAACGCTTATCTCGTTGAGTCCAATCCAATTTTGGCTTGTGATCGCATCACCCTACTTACCCGAGGTAAAAAGGGACCCACGAGCGTGGTAGCCCTAATGAACACGGGGTTCATAGGTGCTTCAATTGGTAAGGCTAAATCTCAATTTTTTTTTTTAAGTTATGTGAGAGGTCTTGTCAATTTAGTTATTAATTCCCTATAAGCGAACTAAGTCGGTGAATTTTGAATAACTTTGAATTGACAATCGAGAAATAAAAATGCATGTTGGCGATTTTGGCATGAGCGGAAAAATAAAGCAAGCAAATAATAAATCCTAGTATGGCCACCTAGCTAATATAATTAACTAGTAGATTACAAAATCGGAAACCAACTCCTTGGCCCCTTGCCTCTTCATGGCACCGTCTTTTGGAACACCGACTTCGGGAATCTCCGTCTTCATAATAATTAATTACAAAAAGATAAAAATAAAATTCCTATTATACATTTGATCTAAAAATGAAATTAAATTATTACAAACGGCGATACGAGATCGCAAATAAAATTACAACCGAATCGGTATTCCCTTACATTACGGGTAATACCGATTAAAATAATCTAGGCCATACTAGGTACAACTTGCATTAAAAATTAAATAAATGACATTCATTCATTCAAAAATGGTTTTATCGATTTTTACCCATTAAAAATCAATAATCAACAATTAAATCGTATTTAAGCTCAAACTAATTGTCTAAACTGATTTATAATTCAAAATTAGTCCCCACTAACTTTGTTTATATTTAATTAGTTTGAATTGATCGTATTTGCTAAATATAGAGGTTTAATCATACAATTTATGAAATAAACCCAAAATATAATATAAAAATCATAACAATTTGAAACTAAAAAATTTGTACATTCTGGAACATTTCCAGGAACTCTAAAAACAAGAAAAGTTTGCCCACAAATTTTGAATAAATTTTATGAACAAATAACTTAATATTCAACGGTTTTATCAAATAAAAACCATTAAATATAGTAAAATAGTGAAAAAAATTATAAACTTTCACCAAGATGATATAAATCAGATTATAAAATGTACAAAAAATGTTCAAGACCAGAAAAGGACGTTTCATTTTTATGATCATAATAATCTCACTTTATTGACTTTTATCTTATAAAAATCAATCATCATGCAAAAGTTACTTAAAAGACACGAAAATTTACATACAGTATGTAAAACATGCATGTGAGATCATATCAAAATTTCATGGCCAGAATTAACATGCAACTATTTTTAGTTAACTTTTAACATAAAACATGCATATTAACATGATTTAAAGGCCATAAATCAAAATAAATAGCAAATTAATCCATAAAATCACCAAATTTGACCACAACCATTTTGAGGTCAGTAGGTATGCATTAAAATCAAAAAATTTCGTGCAAACCAATTTTTAACACAAATTTTCAATTTTACCCAAGTTATCGTATAACTCTATTTTAATGCTTAAAATCGACATGCATGTAACAATTGAGCTCTGATACCACATGAAAGTCCTAGACCTTTAATTAGACTCCTCTAATTAATTCATTAAATTACATTAAGTTAATGATTTAGGATCTAGTTATCATGCATGCAAATATAAAAGTATAAAAGATAAGATAAGACCAAAACATCCTTACATTGGGATTTTTCGGTTCAATATGGGCACAATAAGAACTCCTTCTTAATTTTCTTGAGCATGAAATTAAGTGGATGATCCTCCAAAAATAACCTCCAAAGTAGAAGGTCTCCTTCTTGTTGCACCCAAGATTATACCCAAATAATCTTACCTTATTATTAACTAGATAATAAGTAAGATAAATACTACTAATATTATTGTATTACTACACTAGTAATATGTAGAGAATATTCGTATATATGAGAGTTTAGAGAGAAGTTGAGTATTTTAGAGAGATGTTTCAAAACAAGTGAAAAACAAGAAGTGAAGTAATGAACAACCAAAGTGCTCTATTTGAGTCACTTTGGCCGGTCATATTACTCACCAAAAGAGGTGATTTTCTTCCTTATTTTATTGCCATGCAAAGTGGTAATGTGTTGTAGTGAATAAAATGATTTTAGGTTTACTATTCATGTCATAAGCACATGTTGCTTGTGAGTATGAATAAGAGCAACCATCATCACTATCCACTACATACCAACCGGCCATGTGAGCCTTATTTTGATCCATTTTGATTTTTGATATTTGTCCCACAAATACTTATTAATCATATGCTTAATTATCTTGTATAATTAAGTGTTAATTTGATCATATAACAATTATATGACACAAATAAATGAATAATATGTACTTAACATTTTAAGTAATATTTTACCATTATATCAATATATAACGGGTCCCACAATGCTTAGTTAATTTATTTTACAACTCTTTGTAAATATAATTAACTAATTACCTCTATCTCAAAACCTCAACTAATTTAGTAATTTAACGATTAATTACTAAGTTAAATCTTATTTAATCGTATTAAAATAAGATATAAATTTATTAGTCAATTATCGTATAATTGAAAAATAAACTTAATCGAATTTGAGTTCTTAACTCAATTTCTAACAATTAACTCTCGTACATATCGAATATATGTAATGCTCTAATTAAACTGTATCGTATACAAATAATTAGTATTCTATTTGGGTCTCATCCTATAGGTGTGACCTAAAGGGATCAGTTGATTACCGCCGTCATACGACAATAACGTCAAACTCTAGTCAGCCAACCGTTATTGATTTACGTTAATCAACTGACATGGAGTATCAAAATATACTAATCATGCCGCGTATATTCCAAATGAGATTTATTATATAAATGCACTATTGTGGAGGACACTTACTCCAACAAAATGAAACTTAATATTATGTGCCAAATCATCATCAGTATTATAAACTTACTTAATAATCAACTTCTTAAAGGTCTCGGATGGTTGTCTATGCAAAGAGTCCAACCAAAATACTTTCTTCATGGTCGGATTGATCGCTGCTAGCACCCAATGTCTCCTAGAGATCGAGAGACACATCATTATTAACAAGCACAACATGCATCATAACCAAACATATAAAAATGCAATTGTATTTGGAATCGTAATATTAATTATATATTACCCGGCTTCATTATAAGGGGCAAAAATGAGCTTATTGTTTTTCGCCAATTCCCCAGCAATATAATTTACACGTTCTTCATACGAAAACATCTCGATATGCATAGATAAAACATTTGGGCACATGAATCCGTATTGAGGAAGTGGATTATTGGTCTCGGGGATCACAACCGAGTTCAAGTACCTACATGACGGTTTTAATTCCGATATTAAAAACACTATATCTTAGTCAGAATATTAGAATACTGCATGATTTAATTTATTAAGAAACTTACTTCATCCAAACATATAGGTGTTGGACATCAATCTCGTCAAGGCCAGCCCAAACGGCTAGCGTTTCCCAATCCAGCATTGCTTGGCGTTCTACCCCTACAATATCATTCTCGAGCGGAATAATTATTAATTGCTCGCTTGCTATGCGTCTCTCAGCCTCCTTATAAAGCTCCAGCATCGCCACCGTTCGTACTTTTTCCATGTAAACGTTCCCATGATATTTAGTTTGTGATAGACTCCTGACCTCTTTCAGCTTGGCGAAATGATGCGATGTACATGTGCTACCTTTCACAACCTACATGATATGTGGCTAACTAAATTAAGTTGCTCTTTCAATGATGAGGCGATAGTAGAACTTAAAATATAAAGAGAGTTGATTAAATACCTCATCAAGTTGTTGTATTGACGAGGTAGTAGAAAGATTATTGTCTATCGAGTTAGACTTATCCATGTTTTTTGTTACCTACAAAACAAAAATATAACATATAAATTTCACTATTTATGAAGGTGATGAACAAAGACAAAAGGCGGGTTAAATTAGATGTATTTTTCTAACCCCGGCTACATTCTGTTGAATTTTACGATCACGAGCCAGGTAAATGTGGCTTTCAGGCCATTGGACAAAACCGTTAACCGCATCTGCCAGAACTTGAAGGTCGTCGCGGACAGGGACGGGCAGTTTACGGGTTCCATAGCCCTTCGCGACTCCCGCTATCCCCACTTTTGAATGCTTCGGCAAGAGTGGTTCGCCATGAACCTAGATGGTTTCCGCTGAGTCCTTGGGCTTTGGGTATATGAAACCCCGGGCAACACGCACATTCTCTTTGAATGAAGGGTCGGTGAGAAAAACAACTACCCGCTGTTTTGTGGCCTGAAGAATACACATTATTTACTAAATACCAAAATATAATAGATATCATAAATGATCTATATTGAGTATATAATGTAAAGTTAGTTACAAGTATTTATTGTTGGTGGGTAGGCTATTATACTTGAACATGTCCAGACCAGATTTAGCACTGACAGCATATACTAACTTCTTATATTCTACATACCTCATTATTGTCACCCGTCTTCTCAGCCGGCTCCTCAAGTTGCGTCCCCTGATCAGAGTTATTTACCTTATAAAATTAATTAACCAATCAAAGGCATGGCTGCTGGAAAGAACAAATGCAGAGGTTCAAAATGGTTAAGTCGTATTTACCTTATCGGCTTGAGGTATCAAAACCTCAGCAGCATTAGGTACCTCACCCGTCTCCTCAAGTTGCGTCCCCTTTTCCGACTCATTTACCTAATAAAATAAACCAATCAAAGGCATGGCTGCTGGAAAGAACAAATGCAGAAAAAAAAAGCATATTTACCTTATCGGCTTGAGGTATTAAAACCTCGACGGCAGTAGGTACCTCACCCATCTTCTTAGCCGTCTCCTCATGTATTGGCAAGGTAGTAGTGTCTGCCTCTTGACAAATCTGTTGCACTACCTCACCCTTTTTAATGACATCCTCCATCATCTTCAATTCTTCTTCGGAAGGCTTGCCTCCAGAATTCATCTTCAGTATCACGGAGGCCAATAACTGAACCTGCACGCCCAAAATGTAGAATCAGCATTTTGTTAAAACAATAACATGTGAATTTTAAATGACAATAACAAATGGTACCATGTCAGCCTTCCCTTTATTTTTCTTCTTCTTGTTCGGGCTAGTTGTCCAATAATATTTCGTGACTCCGACATGTAATGGGACGCCCCTCAATCGACCTGGATGCTCGGGACGGCCGATCGCTCTAGCAAGAACGTGGTCACGACCACTCGGAGTGAATTTCCCTTCCGCAACCTCCTTCAGAACATTCTCCTATAATATATTAAATAAACTTAATTTAATTTTTGTTACTAAAATAAATAGATAGTTAGACATACAAGAATTGAACAATAAAGTTATTAAAAACCCGTCTTAATAAAAATAATACTTACTATGTTGGCCAAGACTTCCTGATCATATTCGTTACATGTTCGAGATCCTTTAGGCGTGTGCCCTTCTTTATAAGTTACGTGCCGATTCAAGTCGGTCACACCTTTTGACACCTACACGTTAACTCAAAAAAAATATATGTATACATGTATATCAAGTCCAAGTATGCTTAAAAAAATCTAATATATAGATGCTACTTACGAGATTTTCTTCTATCAATCTGTAACCGCCTCGAGAACCATAATATACCCCCCGCTTCTGTGAGATGTTAGCACGATTTCTGGCGCTAACGCTCTTCAAATCATATAAAATCGCAAGTAGATGAGACAATTAGAAAATTATAGATACAAGTAGAGTTTTAGAAAAATGTAACCTGAAACTTTTAGAAAAATGTAACCTTAAGTAGAGTTTTACAAAAATGTAAACATATGACATGGATACTTAACCTGAAACTTTTCAGTAGCTCGTTTCGCCTTATAATTATCCCATTGTTGCTGAGTGATGTTGGGGTACTTTGTCGGTGGGCTCTTATGCATCTGCCCCGTCTCCTTGTCGACATACAAGTGTAATTTGGCAAGGTCACACCTCCACTGCCTTAAGACTGCCGCTGCCTTACGTAATAGATACTTATCATGGCAGTCTGGAATATCGAAAGCTTCCTGCATCATCATCATATATACTAATAAGCGGCTGTCTAATATCATACCTTTATACGAACCTTTATACGGCTTCCTGCCTTATGTAATAGTAACTTATGCAAAATAAAATGGTGTTTAGCTAAAGATATTATCATACCTTTATACGTTTCAAGAGTAAGTTCTGCAATGCAGGATTTATATTCCTGAAATCATCTAAATCAATAGGCACAAACTGTTTGGTTGTAACTCCAATCCAAGTGGATAAATGGCTAGCATTTGGACCAGTAGGAACACCTTTCACACTCCATTTTATTTCCATCGGCGTTTTTGCCGCTATAGCTGCAAGGGCTGCAGAGCACTTCGAAGCACCCCTCTCACCAGGCTTATCCCCCTTATCATTGTTTTCTACTCTTTTCCGTTTTTCACCCATGATAATCCTAAGACACTAAGACCTTCAAAATAAATGAAATAGTAACGGAACAGAGTCATGCATACAGCGATTCTAAAACCCTAAGACCTTAAAATGAATGAAATAGTAACTGAACAAATAAAGAGTCATGCAGAGATTCTAAAACTCTAAAAACTTAGAAAGGAATGAAACTACATGATAAAGAGAACGATAAATAGAAAATGAAAACAAAAAGATGAATTTCAATCTTAAAACCCTAAAGACGAAACACAAAAATTACCTGATAAAGAAAATGAGAACATGGTGATGATAAAGAGAACAGGATGATGATCACGAGTACGAGGAGGATGATGATGATAATAAACAAAAAGATTTGTGTTGTAAACGAGGATGATTGTAAACGAGGAGGATGATGATGATAATGTACGTGTGTAAAATTTACTCTATAGGATTGTAAATTATTTTTTATTAAGAGAAACTAAAGGGTTTATTAAGAGAAACTATTGACAACGGTTATCCTACAAACCACCGTTGTTATAGAGTAATGACAACGGTTAAAGCACACCCGTTGTAGAAAGTAATAACACTAAGACAACGGTTTATTTATTATAACCCGTTGTTGAAAGTAATAACAACGGTGAAATTCTAAAACACCGTTTTTATAGATTATGTATATTTTTTTTAATTTTTCAGATACGCGCGCGCGGTATTAAAATTTGAGGCACGAAATAAACTCATTAACTTTGCTCTAAATTAATTTATTTAACTTTGCTCTAAATTTAATTTAATTTATTTTACTTTGCTCTAAATTTTATATTATAGGCGTAAGTTACGTTTAATTATTAGCTCGGATCGGGTTTGGCCTGGGAATCAATTCCAATCGGGTTAGATTCGGCGGGTTTGTAATTAATAACTTTATCGATCGGGTTAGTTATTATTATTAGTTTGGTTCAATTCGGGTCGAAGCGAGGGTCCTTTCGGCTTTCAATTCGTGTCTGTTTCGGGAATGATTATAATTGGGCGGGTCGTCGATAATTTCCGGGTCAAGCGGATGTGGTATATATATATCGAGTCTAGATAGGGATCCTCGAATCGTGTCATTTTCTTTTTAATTAAGGAACTGGTTATTATAATTATCATGCATCACTAGTTAACCTGAAACTGATCGATCGGGTGGCCAGGCCAGCAGTTACGGATCGGGCAATCCACTATCTAGAGCAAGTAGCTACGTACTTCGGGTCGATCGCTTTTGGGCCGGGTCGGGGGCACGTGTCATTATTAACCTCGTATATATGTACTACTTATTGCAATAATATTGATGATAATATAATATTGATGATATATATATATAATAATTAATGATGATGACTTCCGGATCATTAATTAACGCTCGTACTACTTTGCAATAATAACAGATTCATCAATGCACATGCAAGTAAGTATTATATATACACGTCAATGTTTCCCAAATTAAATAATGATGATATATATATATATATATGGGGTCGATCGACTTCGTTCATCCAAGTACGCTAATAAAAGGGACGGATATATTGACGATGCATATATATATATATATATATATATATATATATATATATATATATATATGGGGTCGATCGACTTCGTTCATCCAAGTACGCTAATAAAAGGGACGGATATATTGACGATGCATATATATATATATATATATATATATGCTCAAATTAATTAAAAAGGACGGTTTATTGCTTTTTTACCACCTATTATATATAATATATATTATATTATTGGGTATGTATGTATGTACATACGTTTTATCAACAAATAAATGGTTAATAATAATAGGCCATGCATATTCCGATCAGGTAGTTAGATTCGTCGGGCCGTTTTTGCATCACAAACCTGAAACTGTCCGACCCAAAATTAATTAGCTAGTATCGGGTTATTTAATTTAATTCGATAGAAATCATCATTTATTATCCGCGTGATGATTATTAAGTATCATTTTCGGGTCGGATCACTTTTAATTATTAAGTATCATTATTAGTATACGTGTGTTACTTCAAAATAACCCTAAACCCTAAACCCTAAACCCAAAACCCTAAACCCTAAACCCTTTTTTATATACTTCTATATATATATATATATAGTAGATGATCGCTATATATTGATCAAACATCAAAATATTGAACATCAATTCAAACACTTTAAACAACATTCTTTCTCATTGATTTCATTAGGAATAACCTAGATTGTATATTAAAGTACATTACATTCATCCGACATTAAATAAATAAAGACAGCAATATCATAAGCACTATACACTGCAATAATAATCAGCAGAAACCAACAAAGACAGCAATATCATAAGCACTATACACAGCAATATCAGCAGAAACCAAAACATGGAGACTGTATAATGAATGACCAAAAGCTAAATAATTTGGGAATCTTCAACAATGACCAAAGCTAACAAAAACTAAAGACAATACCACCTCAGGATCGGGGACGTTTCTTGCCCGACATAGTTTCTTCGTTAACCCAAATACCTTCACCATGATCATCACGCATATAGATGCTTTCAATGTTATCATGATCAGTGTCAACATTGTCGAAATAAGATACAGTGGAAGAGTGATCCATTCCCTCAAACACGACATCCTGATCATTATCCCCACCATTATCGGGTGCACCCCGTCTACTCCTTATAGATAGTACAACAGACCACTTCTTATCCATAGGATCGGTGACATAGAACACTTGTTTAGCTTGGGATGCCATTATGAAAGGATCATCCTTATTATTGCCAACCTTATCCAAATTGACCAACATAAATCCCATTTTATATTTTCGAACACAATTGTTGTTGTTATCAACCCAGTTACATCGAAACAGAGGTATTGTGAAATCAATGTAATCTAATACCAATATTTCTTGAATAACACCATAATAAAGGCATTTTCCCCAAATAGGGTTTTTATCTTTTGAAGTAGCAAAGTGCATTGCCTCAAATTCAGAACTCACACCACTATTTTGCATTGTGCTCAACTCATCTTGCTCGCGGGTGTAAAAAGTATAACCATTAATAGCAAAACCGCTGAAAAAAGTGGCCCTGGCATTTGGACCTAACCCAAGACGTAGTAACCTAGGAGAGATGTCATCACCATACAAATTCTTATACTCCAAGACAATATTCCTAAACCACTCTCCAAATGTCTTCTTATGCTCGTTTGCAATCCACATCTCGCTCTTGTTTGGGTGATCGTATTTGAGCTCATCTTTGTGTTGTTGAATATAAGGTTGCACCTCATCTTCGTTGTTTAGCACATACGTATGTGCTAAATGTAACATGTCACGTGACACAATTTTTTCAACCCGGCCCCTAATACCTTTTCCGGTCATCCAGTCACTATGATGATTCTTTGGAACGCCAATTAACTCCTCAGGGGAGAGATGAGCGTAACAATATGCAAGAGCTTCGTCTAATATAGCACGTTTAGCAATACAACCTTCTAGACGATACCAATTAGATGTATAGTCCTTGTAGACTTTCATCAATCTTTCGAAAGGATACTGGTATCTCAAGTACACGGGCCCAAGGTACAAAATCTCCCTAACCAAGTGAGTGGTCAGGTGAATCATGATAGTGAAGAAAGAGGGTGGAAAATACATTTCAAAATGACAAAGAGAGGTGACAACGAGGTCCTGCAATGAATCCGCATCATCGGGATCGATGACTTTATCGCATATGGACTGGAAGAAGAGACATAATCTGGTAATAGCATATCGTACCTTTTCAGGTAAAATGGAGCGAATAGCCACGGATAGTAATTGTTGCATCAAAGTGTGGCAATCATGTGACTTTAACCCGGTGAGTTTTAGATCTTGCATCGACACAAGGCTTTTGATGTTGGACGAATAACCATGTGGCACTTTAATTCCATTCAAGCATGCACAAAATTCTTTTTTCTCATTCCGTGAAAGGGTATAAGCTGCTGGCGGTAAAAATGTACCATTACCTCTCTTCTGTGGTGCCAACTCTAGCCTAATACCCATCATTTGCATATCTTCCCTAGCTGCGGCGTTATCCTTTGTTTTACCGGGAACATTCAGGAGGGTATTGATAATATTATCACAGACATTTTTCTCAATGTGCATGAAATCGAGGCAATGCCTGACCTCCAGGTCAGGCCAATATGGAAGTTTATCAAAAAATATGGATCTTTTCTTATACCCACGAGTAGACAATTTAGAGCCGTTCTTCTTCCCATATTTTATCTCAATATGCTTTACTTTCTGATAAACTTCATGCCCACTCAAAATTCTAGGAGGTTGACGATGTTCTTGACGTCCATTAAATGCTTTCTGCTGCTTGCGATAACAATGGACAGGATCCAAGCCCCTCCTATTTCCCAAATACACATATGCAACAGGAGTACAAGACTAAGACAAGACACAAGCTCGAGACAAGACTCAACATCAACAACATCAAGGCAACAACAACCATGCAGACAACACCATGACTAGCTATGACAATATCCTATTCAGTCCAAGTAACCACCACTCCAGGCCAACAAAAACAACACCACACCAACCAGAACAAAACCTAGCCATCCAGTTCCCAAGACTAAGCCACAACAACACACAGCCAACAGCAAAACAAACCCAACACAACAATAGCAATCCTCAGCCACAACCAGTCAGTCACAGTCTTTCCAAACAAGGTCCATGGGGCCTTAGACACTCAAACAAGACAAACCAGTGATCAATATTAGTCCTAAGGAGGGTCCTTTACAACTTTGTCCAGGATTTCTCCTCCAGGAAATGCACCCACCAAAAGTTAGCTTAGGGACAACTACAAACTGTCCAGGAATTCAGCCTTTTTGCAGTAGTTTAAATGTCACTATCAAACTTTCCTATTTTGAACAAACAAGCTCGAGGATCTTTTAGCAGACCCTTTGGCATTCATCCAACTTCAGTTGAGCTCAAGATTCAAGCCTGGAAGTCCACTCCTCCACCAGTTTCAACCTAAACAACCCCATTAAGGCAGATTGTCTCATTAGACTGCTTTTCTACTTTATTGCTTTAATTCTGAACAATGTAGCTGTTATTTCTGTTTCTTTTGCAAGCCAATTGTGGCCCTAGGATGTATTGAACGAGTAGGATGTAATCTCCTTGCCTATATAAGGCCATTTCCTAATGAATGAAAGACAGATTTGAAGTAAAACATAAAACTGAAACCTTGTTTCTGTTGACATCTCTTGGCTGTGTGCTTGAGACAACTTCCTTTGCTTTGTGCTTGGAAGTGAGCTTAGGTCCTTAGCTGTGTGCTGGGATCAAAGTTCAACCCTCAATCATTGGCTTTGTGCTTTGGTTAAGGTTCTATATTTGTTCTTTAACAACCACTTCAAACAGAAACAGAGTATTCTGGATGAGTTAAGTGGGGCTTGGCGTATGTGCATTGACAGTAGGGCCATCAACAACATTACAATCAAGTATAGGTTCCACATACCTAGACTTAATGATATTCTGGATGAGTTAAGTGGGGCTCAAGTATTCACTAAGATTGATCTGAGGCAGGGCTATCACCAAGTGAGGATAAGGGCAGGGGATGAATGGAAGACAGCTTTCAAGACTAAACATGGGCTCTATGAATGGTTGGTGATGCCTTTTGGGTTGTCTAATGCCTCTAGTACCTTCATGAGGTTGATGATAGAAGTCCTAAAGCCCTACTTAGGCAAGTGTGTGGTGGTTTACTTTGATGACATTCTTATTTACAGTTCAACTAGGGGAGAACATTTGCAGCATCTGAAGTTGTTGTTTGAGGTCTTAAGAGAGAACAAGTTGTATGGCAAACTAGAGAAGTGCACCTTCATGCAACCTGAGGTTTACTTCCTTGGGTTCATCATCTCCAAGAAAGGAGTAGCAGTTGATCCTGAGAAGGTGCAAGCAATCAAGGAATGGCCCCTTCCTCAAACAGTTACTGATGTTAGAAGTTTTCATGTGTTAGCATCTTTCTATAGGAGGCTCATACAAGGGTTTAGTTCAATCATGGCCCCTATTACTGAGTGCATGAAGAAGGGAGAGTTCAAGTGGAATGAGAAGGCTGAAAGGTCCTTCAATCTGATCAAAGAGCTATTGTGTAAATCTCCAATATTGGTTCTACCAGATTTTAACAAACTCTTTGAAGTAGAGTGTGATGCCAGTGGCCTTGGCATAGGAGCTGTGCTCACTCAAGAGAAGAAACCTGTTGCATACTTCAGTGAGAAGCTAAATGGGGCCAAGCTTAACTACTCCACATATGACAAGGAGTTCTATGCCATTGTGAGAGCAGTGAACCATTGGGGACACTACTTGAAGCCTAAGCCATTTGTGCTTCATTCTGATCATGAGGCTCTCAAATACATCGATGGACAGCATAAACTCAACCCCAGGCATGCCAAGTGGGTAGAATTCTTGCAATCCTTCTCATTCTCCAGCAAGTATATAGAGGGTAAGAACAATGTTGTAGCTGATGCATTGTCTAGAAGATCTGTGATGTTAACCTTCATGGAGCAAAGGGTGTTGGGATTTGAATTCCTGAAAGAGCTCTACCAAGAAGACCTAGACTTCAAGCATGAATGGGAGGTGTATCAGGAAGGACAAGTCAAGAAAGGGAGCAGGTACACAGCTCAGGAAGGCTACTTGTTCTACGGAAACAAACTATGTGTGCCTAAGGGACCTTATAGGGGGCTACTGGTCAAAGAGGTTCACTCCAATGGCCTTGCTGGTCACTTTGGAGTGCAGAAGACCTATGACATATTGCAAGATCAGTTCTATTGGCCTAAGATGCTCAGTGATGTGCAAGATGCCCTCAAGAGGTGCAGGTCTTGTCAACTAGCCAAAGCACACTTTCAAGCAGGCCCCTACACACCACTTCCAGTACCAAACAAGCCATGGGAAGACCTCAGTATGGACTTCATTGTAGCCTTACCAAGAACTCAAAGGGGCAAGGATTCAATCATGGTGGTTGTAGATAGGTTCAGCAAGATGGCACATTTCATTGCTTGTAAGAAGACTGAGGATGCTTTGGGGGTAGCTGAATTATACTTTAGGGAGGTTGTCAAGTTACATGGGGTCCCTAGAAGCATTGTCTCAGATAGGGACACAAAGTTCATGAGCCACTTCTGGAGAACCTTGTGGAAGCTATTGAAGACCAGGCTATTGTTTAGTACTTCTCACCATCCCCAAACTGATGGGCAGACAGAAGTCACTAACAGGACACTAGGGAAGATCTTAAGGAGCATTGTTTCTAAGTCATTAAAGGATTGGGATCTCAGGCTAGCACAAGCTGAGTTTGCCTTCAACAGAGCTCCTTCCAGCAGTACAGGTAAAAGCCCTTTTGAAACAGTTTATGGAACTAATCCTCTCATGCCTACAGACCTAGCACCAGTCAAAGGAATCAAGGCAAGCTATGATGCAAGGAAAAGAGTTGAACAAATGATACAGATTGATACAGATTCATGAGCAAGTCAAGAAGCAGATTGAAAGGTCCAATGAGTTGTACAAGGCTAGGTCCAAAGGGCCTAAGAAAGCAAGGGAGTTCAAGGCAGGGGATCTTGTATGGTTACATTTGAGAAAAGAGAGATTTCCAGATAAGAGGAGAAACAAACTCATGCCAAGAGCTGATGGACCATTTAAAATACTGGAGAAGATAGGCACCAATGCTTACAAAGTGGATCTACCAGGAAGCTATGGTGTCCATGGTACTTTCAATGTTGGAGACCTGAGTCCCTATCATGGTGAATCAGATGATGAAGGTGATGAAGATTTGAGGGCAAATCCTTTTCAAGAAAGGGAGGTTGCAACAGGAGTACATAACCAAGACAAGACACAAGCTCGAGACAAGACTCAACATCAACAACATCAAGGCAACAACAACCATGCAGACAACACCATGACTAGCTATGACAATATCCTATTCAGTCCAAGTAACCACCACTCCAGGCCAGCAAAAACAACACCATACCAACCAGAACAAAATCTAGCCATCCACTTCCCAAGACTAAGCCACAACAACACACAACCAACAGCAAAACAAACCCAACACAACAATAGCAATCCTCAGCCACAGCCAGTCAGTCACAGTCTTTCCAAACAAGGTCCATGGGGCCTTAGACACTCAAACAAGACAAACCAGTGATCAATATTAGTCCTAAGGAGGGTCCTCTACAACTTTGTGCAGGATTTCTCCTCCAGGAAATGCACCCAACAAAAGTTAGCTTAGGGACAACTACAAACTGTCCAGGAATTCAGCCTTTTTACAGTAGTTTAAATGTCACTATCAAACTTTCCTATTTTGAACAAACAAGCTCGAGGATCTTCTAGCAGACCCTTTGGCATTCATCCCACTTCAGTTGAGCTCAAGAATCAAGCCTGGAAGTCCACTCCTCCACCAGTTTCAACCTAAACAACCCCATTAAGGCAGATTGTCTCATTAGACTGCTTTTCTACTTTATTGCTTTAATTCTGAACAATGTAGCTGTTATTTCTGTTTCTTTTGCAAGTCAATTGTGGCCCTAGGATGTATTGAACGAGTAGGATGTAATCTCCTTGCCTATATAAGGCCATTGCCTAATGAATGAAAGACAGATTTGAAGTAAAACATAAAACTGAAACCTTGTTTCTGTTGACATCTCTTGGCTGTGTGCTTGAGACAACTTCCTTTGCTTTGTGCTTGGAAGTGAGCTTAGGTCCTTAGCTGTGTGCTGGGATCAAATTTCAACCCTCAATCATTGGCTTTGTGCTTTGGTTAAGGTTCTATCTTTGTTCTTTAACAACCACTTCAAACAGAAACAGAGTATTTGCAAAGTGTCTAAACCTTAGTTCAAATTATCATTGTTAGCTTGTCTTTCTGAATAGTTTCAGTGCAACATACTTATGAGAACTCTTCAAGTATTCAGACTCGATATCCTCCCCACACAATGGACATGCCTCTTTCCCATGCACCGTATGCCCAGAAAGGCCGCCATAAGTCGGATAGTTGGTTATTGTACACAATAACATCGCTCTCAAATTGAAAGTTTCATTCCTATATGCATCAAATACTTCTATCGCACTATCCCACAAAATTCGCAAATCATCTAAAAGAGGTTCCAAATAGACATCTATATTATTTCCAGGTTGTTTAGGGCCGGAAATTAACAACGACAACATCAAGTACTTTCTTTTCATGCACACATATGGAGGTAAGTTGTATATTGCCAACACTACTGGCCAAGTACTATGTTGGGTACTCATGTTTCCATGTGGGTTCATTCCATCAGTGGACAGCGCTAGACGTAAGTTTCTAGGTTCAATGCCGAACTCGGGATACTTAGCGTCGAACGATTTCCATTGCATACCATCTGCCGGGTGTCTTAGCTTCCCATCATTTATTCTTCCAGTTTCATGCCAAGTTAACATTTTTGAATCATTGCTATTCGCAAACATCCTTATGAATCTTGGTATCACTGGAAAATACCATAACACCTTAGCCGGGATCCCTTCCTTATCCTTATAACGCCACTCAAAACAAACCGGACAATTGGTTAAGTTTTGATATAATTTTCGATACAATACGCAATCATTTGGACATGCATGTATTTTCTCATATTTCATACCCACCCCTCTAATTAGTTTTTTAGCCTCATATGTCTTAACGGGAAGAACATTACCATCTGGAAGCATGTCGTTTATCAAGGCTAATAAACTAGTGAAACACGTGTCACTAACCCCATTTGCCCCCTTGATATTATACAACTTCACCACAGCCGACATCTTTGTGTACTTACAACCAGGGTATAGAGGCGCTTCAGACTCACACAACTTCTCATACATGTTGTCAAGGTCATCCAAATTAATGTTTTCATCTTCAAAAGCATTTGATTCATCATCTTTTTCTTCATTATCTGTAGACCCAACATTCAACTCGTCTGCTTCCAACTCAACATACTCGGCAAACTCGGGATCATCAGTTATCCTTTCGTATACCTCAAGATCATCTTCTTCAAAATTATTATCTTCCTCTAATGATTCCCCATGAAAAATCCAACGGGTATAGGATCGACTAAAACTATACTTTTCTAGGTGAATTTTAACGTCCGGAATAGCCATATACCTAATATTACCACATCTTTCACAAGGGCATGGAATACTAGAAGAACCATTCAAATTGTTCGCAACGACTTCATAAAATTCAGCTAAACCATCCTTATAGTTTGGGTCACTCATATTCGCAGCATTCATCCAAGTTCGAGTCATTTATCTACATTCGTAGTATATATAGTAAGCCAAGTAATTCAGAAAATCCAACTAATTAAAACTAATTCAATAATAAGCCAACTAATTCAGAAAATGCAATGTATAAGGCAACTAATTCACAAATAAACGAAATTCAGGAAATCAATAAAGAAAAATTATTAGAATACCTGATTAATAAGAAATAGCAGACGGAGATGATGACAAAGAGACGATCAGGAAATCAATAAATTATAAGTGTTTGTGGTTTTGTGATGCAGTATAATCGCTTTGTGTTTGTGTTTTTGTGTTGCAGTACAGTATTATTAGTGTTGTGTGTTTTTTTCATGTTTATTAAAAGTATTGACAACGGTTATTATTCATAATCACCGTTGTTATTAGGTTTCTTATTTACAACAGTTAACAAAATTATATCCGTTGTTACAACTAACAACAACGTACAACAAAACCATATCCGTTGTTATTAATTTAAGCCAAATATTGCGCCAAATTAATAACACATTATAACAACGGGCTTTTCATACCCGTTGTTATTACTTTTCCTTATTTCGCGCTAAATTAATAACGACGGATATAGAATAAACTGTTGTTATTAGTAAATTTATTTACAACGGTTATTTTAGTTCACACCGTTGTTAAAACTAATAACAACGTTCGAAAAACTTATACCGTTGTTATTAGGTTTAATAAAATTCCGCGGAAAAATAATTCTTCTTTCCACAACGGTTTTTCTTTATTTTCGTGAGTATGCGTTGTTGATGGGGCGTTGTTATTGCCTGTATTTGTAGTAGTGTATGTAGTATATTGTGTAGAGTTTGGATAGAAGTGAGTGGATGTGGGTTTTGATAGGTAGAAATGGGTTAAATGGAGCTCCAAAGGGACATCGGGCCCGCGCGGGTAGGTTCTGATTAGGGAGCTCGAAATGGGCTTGGAAAAGGGTGGTTTTGGACGTGGGCTAGCATGGTTTGAGCCTAGGGTTTCGTGCCATGGGAAATGTGGACGTGGGTCGAGGAATCAGATCGGAAATCAAGCTGAAAATGAACTGAAATGAGCTAAATATCGAGCTCGAAAATATTATTTAAAATTCGTTTAAAAGAAAAGTAACACGAAAGATCACATTACGTAAAATCGATTTAGAAAAGTCGTGTTTAATATAACTTCGTTAATTAAAACCGAGAAATCTTTTGAAAATCATTTTAAAATTATTTTAAAATGAAACGATAAACGAGCTTCTTTAATATAAAATAAACAATTCAGGTTTAATTTAAATTAAAAAAAATTTTAAAATTAAATGCAAAGAGATTTATTTTTCAAATGAATCATCTTTTTCAAATAATTAATTTACATTTACTTCGTAAACGAACTCCAATAAGTTGACGGTGTCGAGACGATATTAAATATTGTCCTATCATCATCGGTTGTTGTGCGGGAGTTTTATAGATTCAATTCGAGAGATACAGGTATCTACAAGATTTCTACCTCATTTTTCACTAAGACGTGCAACAAAGTTGTCACTGTTCGTTGATATGTAGCTATAGCGTTAATTACGCTGAAGGACATGACCGTATAACAATAGGTTCCTTATTGCATGAGGAAGGCTGTCTTGTGCATGTCTTCTTTTACCATTTTAATTTGGTTATAACATGCGTACCCATCCATGAATTGATAGGAATGCGTGGTCGACTATGTTATCTACCAAAATGTCCAAATGGGATAAAGGAAAGTCATCTTTTGGGTTGGCCCGATCCGGGTCTCTAAAGTTAACACAAACCAGGATTCTCCCATCCTTTTTGGATACGGGTACTATATTAGCTACCTAGTCAGAGTACTCGGAAACTTTAATGAATCCGGCTTTGAATTGTTGATCGACCTCTTCCTTGATTTTGAGTACCCATTCCATTCTCATTTGTAGTAGCTTTTGCTTGACGGGTTTGTAACCAGACTTGATTGGAGTAATATGTTCAACAATTTCCCTGTCTATTCCAGCATGTTCTTGTACGACCAGGCAAAAATGTCTTTGATTTCATTTAGGAGTGAAATGAATTGTTTTTGTTCCAAAGGGTTGAGGGTAGTCCCCATCCTAAGTTCTTTGGGTTCTACGTGTGTCCCCATGCTTATTGGTTCTGGATTTTCGATTACAGGAGTCTTTTGGTCATCTTCTTCGATATAAATTTATAACTTGCGGACAGAATTCTAGTATTTCATCCTTGTTATCGGCAGTTATTTCATTGCAATCAGAAAAATACGAGAAGTAAGCAAAACTAGATTTATTCATATTGAAAATTTGAGAAATGTCGGAACAAAGATGTCATCTAAGTTGTGGTCAGAGGCGGAAGAGGGAAGAGTTCTAGGACATTCCCTAGATTGTCGTTAGACGGAAGAGTAGTATTAGTAATGAGAATGGGAGTGTCTACGGGAAGGGACTCTCTAGCTACTACCGGAGACTCTGGCTCATGCTCAACTTGCCGTCTTCTAGTTTGCCTTTAAAAATTTTGCCTTTTCCAGTAGTGAGCTTGAATATGCGTCCTTTCTTGTCAGTCCACTTGACAGATTTCCTCCATCCTTTTATTGTCTTGGAGCCATCTTTATCCGTGATGAGAGAGGTGGGGTTGAAATAATCATCTTTTAGAGTCATGATGAGGATCTTGTCTTGATGAGCCTTTATGAAAGGATCTTCCCCAAATAAAATACAAAAAACTTGACCGACTAAGCAAATTGATTGACGTGTTTTGATAACACGAGTCGATTCCTGCGCGATGAAATAACAATCGTGAAATATCTAAATTCCCGCTACTCTTTGTCATGAACACATCCATGTTATTGTAAATCATTTAAGGGAATATGGTCTCGGTAAAGTACCCGTTTAGGGTGGGGTGGTAAGGGTTAATTTTGAGGTCCTTTTTGTTTTTGTTTTGTGCTTGCAAGAGCATCTCCACGGTCTCTTTCTTGGTAGATTTGAAACCTAATCCAAAAGGGATCTTTTGCGAGATGTCTTATTTGAATGGTGGGATGGTGTTTTCTCTTAAAGGATTAAGATGCATTTCCGGGAATTACCTTTGATTTTTTAGGATGTGATTGATCACATTGTAGGGATAACGGTCGAAGTATAGAGGGGCCAACTCACTTTTGAATAAGTTTATAAGTTTGAAACCCCTTAGCTCATGGGATGGGTCAAAGGTGACCTAGTTGTTGGTCGTCTTATTTATCATAGCCTTGATAGGAGACAATGTTATGTTAACTACCCCACCTTTGAGAGGTATATTGTTTTTTTTATGTAGGGTAGACCTCATGGCCTTCGAGGCGTGTATCCACGACCTTCCGAAAATTACGTTGAATGAGGCCTTGATGTCAACTATCTGGAAATGAACCTTTCTTTTAATTGGTCATGTGGTGATGGTTAAGGTGGTTATTCCATCACTTTGCGACGAGGGTGGTCATAATCACGAACTCCTTGGCTAGTTAGGGTTTAGTCTAATTCGACCATTCCCAATTTGTATGCTGTTTTGAGAGGTATTGTACCAACCCTCGCGAAAGCATAAAGATAAACAAGTAACTTGCAGCGGAAATTAGAGAATTTTTAAAAACATTTAACGCATGTTTCGCAAAGATTATCAAAAGGTGAAATCCAACATAAACAAACAAAGTAGTAGTGTCGAAAAGGTCGACATATCACTACAAGGGAGACAACGGTCCCAAAAATATACAAATACTCTAAAAGTAGAAGAGTCTAAGCGGTAATAGGTAATCATCGTGAAACGACGCTCGCTAGCTCACACTAGTCTCAACCCCATGTAGCCTCGACCTGAACCTGTACATTCATGAAACATGAACGCCACAGTCAGTGGGGAGTAACTCCGGGTTCTCCCAGGCATATCACAAGTAAACATACATAAACGACAACTAAGCATGTAGAAACGCATGTATAAGTAGATCATGTGGAGTACAAACATACATTTCAAGATGATATGATATGAGTTTGTGAAATGCCAAACAATAATCATCAGGCTATTAATCGACTCGGGAATGACACCCTTAGGCAACTATATACACATTAGGGCTTACATTTCTTCGTTAGTGGCATATACTTGATAAGGTAAGGACACGACATACAAACCAATCCATTCATGCCAGAATTCAACTAAAGCTTTGCAAATGATTCAACTTACAAACAACCATCCAAATATACGAATATGACAACATAACTCTCACGGTAAATAACACGCACTAGCATCATGTACAAAAGCAAGACAAGTCAATGGAAGTCCACGGGATAAGACGTTTCCCTCAACCGCATACGATAAGACGTTTCTTATACTCATGACATAGACAAATATGTCCACGAGGTAAGACGTTCCCCTGAATCGTGTACGATTTGACGTTTCGTACACACAAGAGTATAATCCTCCCGGTAGGACGACGATAATACTACGATCATAGTCTAAACCAGGCCAGACTCTTGGGATAAGACGTTTCCCGATTCGACATGTGGTATGACTGATATACAATTAATTTAGACATTTTCCCTTCTTTATTCTCTTATGTTTCGGCGTATTTAGTTTAGTTTAGCGTCGGTTTTATCGTATTTTGGCCCTCATCCCGTGTACTCTCATACTATTTAGTTCTGTCTCAATTTATAGGAAATATTTCAAGACAAGGACGAGACGGGATGAGAACCGAGAAACCGTCACAAAACAAACACAAAAGAAGAAAAGAAAAAAGAAGGAGGAAGGGAGCGCCAGCCGGTTGTGCCACCGGAAGCCGGCCCACCGGCTGTGGCCACCAACCCCCCAAAAAGAGTGAACGAAAGAGAGGAAATAGCGGGGGGCACCAGGCGGCATAGCCCACCGGCAGCCGACCGGACCGGCTAGGGCTGTCGCACGAAGAAAAGAAGAGAGGAAATAGCAGGGGGCGCCAGCCGGTGTAGTCCACCGGCAACCGGCCGTACCGGTTGGGGACGTCGCATGGAGAAAGGAAGAGGAAGAAAGATAAGGGTGTGCCAGCCGGTCCAGGCCACAGGCGGCCGGCCGGCCGCCTGGGACCCGCCTGCCTGCAAATTCGCTTTTCTTCTCCTCTTGACCCCCTATTCCCACCAACCTATAAATACCCATCTTCTAATTCATTTTGGAGACACAACCCTAGATAAGAACCCTAGTAATTAGTAAGAAATATTTTGCTAATTAGTACTCTAATCTCCCTTAATTAATGATAATTACTCAATTTCCTAGTTAGTTATTGTTAGATCTAGTCTTTCTCGTAGTTATTAGTAATGATTTGAGTTTGTAATTTGAAAACAAGAGGAGACTCCTTCTTCCATTATTAATTCAAGTTTCAATCTTTCTTACAAGTTTGGTATATCTCTCATCTCTATTTCATTACTTGTCTTTTAATTACTTGTTCTTGTTTATTTACCTAGTTTTCATGTTAAATATGTCTTCTCTTGTTTATTTCATATCAAAGTCTTTATCTTTAATGTTTTCCTCTATTAATATGAGTGAGTAGTTGATTGCTAGGGTAAGATGGGGGATTTAATGTAGGTTTATGGGTCGAGTATGGCAATTGGGCATAAAGATTAAGTCTTTTGGTAGTCTACTTGTTTTTGTGCACACAAGGTTTTTGTTGGAATGCTTAAATGAGTAATTTGAGTCTTTTCCATGCTTAATTACTAGTTTGAGTGAGAGCTTAGACTTGTATTGTTTTTGTGTGTGTGTTGGATGTTTAGGGGGAGGTTAGGGCGAGAACCTTATCGAACCTTAGACTAGGGCTCGGCTCGCATCGAGAGGTGGAGACTCGCCTTTTAATCCGTCTTATACCGAGAGGTGGAGACATGTTTAGACTCATCTTCAGACTAGTCCTAACCCCCACCATAATTGACCTATACTTACATTAATGAACCCATCCACCCTAGTTCCTTTTAATTCTTGTTTTATATCGCATCTTTGCCTTCTTGTTAGTCTTGTTTAGCATTAATCTTCTTGAACTTTCTATTAGCTAGAAATAAACTAGAACTCAATTAAACCGCCTTAGAACCATAATTATCGTCCCTTGGGATACGACCCTTGCAATACGCGATGATAACTCGTCTGCATGCGAGGTTAAGTAAAACTCACTTCAATGGCGTTCCACATCCAATACTCGATCATACAAAGACGTTGAGTACACCAAATTCGGCTAAACCTCACGAAAGAGGCGGAAAGAGATCTATAGTCAAAATTCAAGCTAGTACGCTACATGCAATGACACCACCTTGCAAGGAGAGGACATTTGACGCCCGGGTCGATCAACGCATTGCGTTCACCTCCTAAAAACGTCGTCATATCCCCACTAAAACATGCATACAAGCATCAAGGGTACACCCTATCGCTCCGACATTCCAGTCTAACGAGGATAGGATGTAGCCGGGAAATGAGAGTTCAACGCACTCGACAAGTAGTGCTAAAATAAAATACATAAGGTAGAACCGACTCAAGAAGGGACATATCAAAACCGTCACAAAAAATTTGATATAAGCATGTGAGATATCATATATTCTAAACATGAATATTTAATGTTATTACGTAAGTTCATAAGATAAACAAACCATACAAACAATTACATCTGAAGTCATATGGAAAAGAAATAAGAAGGAGCTACAGGGGGCGCCAGCGGGTCAGGTGGACCGGTTGCCGGGTACCCGGCAAGTACCTCAGTAACACTAAATAACAAGTAAAATATACAGAGGATCCCCAGCCGGTGGGTGTGACCGGCTGTCGGCTACCCGGCTGGAGTCACATGCCAAATGAGAAAAGTAAATAAAATGGAAAAGGGGGGTGTTCCAGCCGGTGTGACCGGTTGCCGGGTGGCCGGCTGCGACTCACGGTCATAACAAAAATAACCAAACTTGCAGGTGTTCCCAGCCAATTGGGTGGAGCGGCGGCCAGTCGACCGGCTGGGACTGACCCAACATCAAAATCCCCAAAAATGACCAATTCACATCAGAGGTGTTCCCAGCCAGTTGGGTGACCGGCGGCTGGTAGGCCGGCTGGAACACAAATACACGAAAATCACAACAAAAACCAAACTCAAATTCCATTGTTGCCCACTTAATTCGAACATCATTTACCAACATCAAACTAGATTTAATGCATATTAATCATCACCAATCATTGGGTAAAATTAATTAAAGCAACCTAAGGCACATTTATTACCTAACATGAGTTCAAACATGATAAATGAGCATAATTAACAACTTGAAGGTAACTTAGCATAGGATTAGTGAAAGATAAGTATAGAGGATGAATTCACACATATGAGAGAACAACTAGCACATTTACTCATCAAATCTTAGAAAAGATTACATCTTTCCTAACTAAAACTACAATTAAAGCATTAAAACACATATTGATATCGAGTAACCCTTCACCGTTACCTTTTTGCGTCTTCACTCGTCTTCTAGGTCCTCTTCCACGAGATAGTAATCCTTGTCGGGATCTTGAAGGTCTACACCTACATAAAGACACAAAAGATGAATAAAATTCATCCTTGAGAAAGATGGAAAAATTGAAAAGGAGCAAGATGTTAACAATATTACAAAACAAGGTAGAGGAGGACAAGAGAGGGAGATTAGACTAAAAATCAAGAGATTTGATTGAGGAATGAGTGAGTTGTGTGAGGTTTTGTGATGAGAAGGTTAAGGTTCAACAATGGTGAGAATAGGGTTTTGGTTTGGTGAGGATGGTGATGAATAGTGCTGAGATTTGTATGTGGAAAAATGAGTGTGGGTTGGTCTAGGTTGAGTGAGTAGAGAATGGGAAAACGGTTCAACATGTGACCCAAGGCGTAACCCACATGAAATTCCGAGTAGAGTCCGATTTTGGACTCTGATTTGCTAGATTAGACACAGAAAGCTAAGTTGTAATCTAAATCTAAAATTACGCTAACTAATATTAAAATAATATTATTAAGTTGCGACGGCTAAATATTACGGGTGTAAAAATCACCCTACCTTTTAAAAAGTTTCGCCCTCGAAACATGAGCGAAAGAAGGATACCTAAATCGAATAGGCTTGGAAACTTAGCACGCATGGTAGCTTCCGGTTCCCACGTCTCTTCGTCAACATTACCACATCTCCACAAAACGTTCACTAATGGCACCACCTTGGTTCTCAACGTTTTGTCCTTGCGATCAAGAATGCGTATTGGCTTCTCTTCAAAGGACAAATTCGTTTCGAGTTCGGGAATTTTGGCTTGAAGAACATGGCTCGGGTCGCTAATGTACTTTCTCAATTGAGAAACATGGAAAACATCATGAACTTTGCCCAAATTCGGGGGCAAGTCCAACTTGTATGCTACGGCACCAATTCTTTTCACAATGTCAATGTATTTCGGGCTCAATTTACCATGTACACCAAACATTTTAACACCCTTCATTGGAGATACCTTCAAGAACACTTTATCTCCAACTTCAAACTCCAACGGTCTTCTTCGAACATCGGCATAGGATTTCTGTCGGTCTTGAGCAGCTTTCATCCTATCACGGATGACCTTCACATGATCAATGATCTCAACAAGGACATCGGGGCCTGAATCACGAACATCACTCAGTTTAACCCAACAAATAGGGCTTCGGCATTTCCTTCCATAGAGAGCTTCGTAAGGAGCCATCTTGATTAAGGCATGGTAGCTATTGTTGTAAGAAAACTCCACCAAAGGTAAACTCTTTTCCGAACGAGATTAGAAGTCGAGGGCACAAGCTCTAAGCAAATCTTCTAAGATCTGAATAGTCCTCTCAGTTTGACCATCGGTAGCGGCATGGAAAGCGGTACTCAACAACAGCTTTCTACCCAAAGCTTCTTGTAAAGCCTTTCCAAATCTCGAGCAAAACCTCGGGTCTTGGTCGGATATGATCTCCTTGGAAGCACCATGATATCTGACGATCTCATCAACATAGGCTTTGGCCAGTCGATCTAAGCTCCAAGTCTCCTTGATCGGGATGAATCTGGCACTCTTAGTCAAACGGTCAACAATAACCCATATGGCATCTTTACTTCCAACGGTTCTTGGCAAAGCCATGACAAAATCCATTGAAATAGATTCCCACTTCCATAGTGGAATATCTAAAGGTTGTAGCAATCCACCGGGCCTCTTGTGTTCGATCTTCACTTGTTGGCAAGTAAGGAATCGTCCAACATAGGATAAAACATCACCCTTCAAATTTGGCCACCCAAATTGTAGGTTCAAGTCTTTACACATCTTATCACCTCCGGGTGGATAGAGTAGGGAGAAAGGTGAGCTTCATCAAGAATTCTATTCCTCAAGTCATGAGCATTAGGCACGAACAAGGGGTCATGGAGTCGAAGGACACCTTTGTCATCAATCTTAAAGTCTTTGGCTTTTCCTTCTAGGAGCTTGGCTTGAATGGACTTGTAGGTAGCATCATCAACTTGGCTTTCGCAGAGCTCGCGGAGAAGAACGGGTTCGGCAAGCATGGCACCAACATAATCAAATCCTTGCTCCTCGAAATCCAACTTCAACTTTTGAAACTCGGCACAAAGGTCATCAGGTAGCACCCAAATAGCATTCAAGGCATGAGAAGGTTTCCTACTAAGAGCAACGGCAACAACATTGGCCTTCCCTTCATGATATAGCAATTTGAAATCGTAGTCATTCACCAACTCCAACCATCTTCAATGTCTCATATTCAATTCCTTTTGATTAAATATGTACTTCAGACTCCCGTGGTTGGTGTAGATGCGACAATGAAAACCTATAAGATAGTGCCTCCACACCTTCAATGCATGGACAACGGCGGCTAACTCAAGATCATGAATAGGGTAGTTCACTTCATGAACTCTCAACTGTATCGAGGCATAAGCAACCACCTTCCTATTTTGCATAAGCACACAACCCAATCCCAACTTGGAAGTGTGACAACCCTCGCGAATGCGGAAATAAAACATAACAAGCATGTGATTTTTATAGCGGAAAATACGGTGTTTTTAAAACTTTTTACATGCTAAGATAAAAATGTTACAAATGTCAAATAATTACAAACCAAGGTAGAATATACTAGGAAGAGACGAAGTCTCTCAAAATGTTATCAAATACAAAGTTATTAGCAACTAGCTAAACAACGTCTAGAGGTGATTCGTCCAGGCCCGCTAGCTCACACCCGAACCCAAAATACAACAAGCAAAATCCATCCAAGCAAGCAACCTGTTCATCCATGAAAAACATGAATGCTACAGTAGAAGCATGCATCCAAGCAAGCAACTCCGGGTTCTCCCAGCTATATCACAAAATAACGAACTTAAACGGAAGTACATAAGTAGAAGCATGCATATAGAAATATACATGTGAAATACGAAAAAGGATAAATAGGCAATTCAGTATATATATAAAGATATAGACGTATGAAGTACAAAACCGTAATCATCAGATTATAGACAAACTCGGGGAAGACATCCTTAGGCAACAACATACTCGCTAGGGCTTGCATCTCACCGTTAGCGGCATATACTTGATAAGATAGAACTCGACATATGAACTGTACGCATCAGATTATAAATAGACTCGAGAACGACACTCTTAGGCAACTATATACTCATTAGGGCTTGCATCTCACCGATAGCGGCATATACTTGATAAGATTGAGACTCGACAAATAAACCATGCCAAATCAACCAACGATCACAAATAATCAATCATATAATCATCCACCCAAACGTACGAATACGTTGACAACATCTCTCACGGTAAATGACACGCACAAGCACCGTGTACATGGCAAGTATGATTAAAATCGCATCCACGGGATGACATTTCCCTGAACGCATACACGATTCAATACATTTCGTATATGTAGACTAATTTCCTTTTGGTAGAACGACGATCATAATACGGTCCTAGTCTAAATCTGGCCAGACTCTCGGAATCACATTTTCCGATTCGACATGCGATGACATTTTGCATCCAAGACTCGGTCATACATGGAAGCCGAGTACCCCAAATTCGGTAAACCTTCACGAAAGAGGCGGAAAAGAGCACAAGCATCATAACAAGCGGTACGCTACATGCAATGACACCACCTCGCAAGTATACAACATTTGACGGCCGGGTCGATCAACGCAAAGCGTTCGCCTCCCAACAACGTCGTCATTAGCCCACTAACACATCCAATTAAGCAGTAAAGATACACTCCTCATTCCGACTTTCCAGCCTTACGAACGTGGAGGTAGCCAGGGGAATGAGAGTACAAAGCATATAACAAATAGTGCTCAAACCGTAATATGTGTAAAACCGACTCAAGGTGGGAAATATGAAAAACCGTCACAAAACATGCGATGCAAGCGAATGGGATATCATATATTCTAAACATTAATATTTAAAGTCATTACGTAAATTTATACGATAAACGAACCATCGGAAATATTATAAATGAAAACGTAAGTAAGAAACACCAATGATTTGGCAGCGGGTGCCAGCCGGTCAAGGGGACCGGCTGCCGGCTACCCGGCTAGCACCTATATAACATTTAAAAACAATTGAATGAGCAGCGTGTCCCACCCGGTCAAAGGGACTGGTTGGCGGTTGCCGGCTACCGGCTACCCGGCTGGAACCAAAGTCATACGAGAAAATGAAGTAATATTGGAATGTATCTCAGCCGGTCGGCTGACCGGCTGCCGGTCGGCCGGCTGAGACATGATGCATACTACAATTCTACGTAAACAACAATTCAACATCAGCCACTCCCCAACCGGTCAACTAACCGGCTGCCGGTCGGCCGGCTGGGGTCTAAAGTGTACGAAAATCATCACATAACTCAAATGAACATTTAACCAACATCAACTATCATTATAAATCATCAATTCTTATTATCATTTATCAACTAACAACAACTATTATCAACAACAAGATTCCAATGATTACTAATCATATTCTAAATACGATTACTAACATAGAAAACACATTAAAACACGGAAAGATATCGAGTAACCCTTCATCGTTACCTTTATGCGTCTTTAATCGATTTCTAAGTCTTCTTCCACTAGATAGAAATCTTTGTCGGGGTCTAGAAAGTCTCCACCTACAATTAGATAATAAAAGATGAATATAATTCACCTTTGAGAAAGACGGATAAATTGAAAAGCGAGAAAGACTGTAATTTTATTACCAATTAAGATAGAGGACGATGAGAGGGAAAGATTAAGACGGAAATTAGCGGATTTGAGCAAGTAACGAAGGAGTAGTGATGATTTTGAGATTGAGCAAGTATGGAGCTTAGGTTTTGGTGGTTACTTGATGAAGACGAAGAAGTAAGTGGAAAATGAGGGAGTTAGGGTTTGAGGGAGTAAGGGGGGAGTAAGTGGGAAAATATGGGAAAAAGCCCATAAGCGTCTTAAGACGTAACTTACTCGGAATCTCGAGTAAAGTCCGAAAACGAACCCGAATTTTCTAAAATAGACACGGGAAATTAAATTCTATACTAAATCTGAATTTCGCTGAAAAGTATCCGTATAATATTTTTAAATTACAAATATGGTACATTTGCGGGTTTTACAATCACCCCACTTTTTAAAAAGTTTCGTCCTCGAAACTTGAGAGTAGAAAACAAAAGTATCAAGGACAAGAATCGGTTTTCAAAATTAATACGAAAACTTTTATAAGGGAAATATTTATGAAACGAGGTTCATCTCGAAAATGTTTTAAGGATATTTTCACAAGTGCGAAACTTTATTTACGGATCGCAAGAATGCCCGTCGCGAACGAGTACTCTAGTTATCCAAATCAAAGCAATGTCGAAATAGTGAAATCGAAAATCAAAACAAGCGTTAGTAAGTGCAGGACTAGTCACCAGACGTCTCCAATAATAAGTCCAAACATCCAACCAACGCAAAATACAAACATAAAAGCAAAAGAAATCCATTTTCTCCAAAAAGAGGGTACACAATCCATCTTTAGACTTCTTTGAAAAGTTAAATTAGGAATACAATATGAAAATTTGAAGGTTTTCTCAAAGATAAAATCAAATAACAAGACATTACACGTACATAGAGCGACTCGAACATCAAGTTCACAAATCACGATAACAAAATATATACAAAACACGCAAAAACAAAACAAATCAAACTCTTAGGGATAGGAATATCACGATAAAATCGGCAGGAAGTTCTACAAGAATTCGACATCACTAACTTTACTAATAAACTAGTCCTCAAGAGGATGCAATTTACCCAATTTCCAACTCAACATTTTCAATCATTAGATTCCTACGAAAATTATTTCATAACCACGAGACTTCAAGCCACTAATCCAATTATTCAAATTTAATTAGTATCTACTAAAGTCCATCGGCACGGTAGACTCCACAACTAACAATCCACATGAAAGATTCATTACGTACTCTAATCTTCTTAGTTTCAATAAAATTTTTATTAGAAACCACCAACAAAAATATTTATATCTAGGGAAACATGTTCGCTAACAACCACAAGTAAAAGGAGACTTACCATGAAAATCCTTGATTCAATTTACTTCAAACTCATCATCCTAAATTTACAATGAACTTTTTCATCTTTGCAAGTCAACTCACCATGCATCAAGCAAAGGATGAGTACCAATTCAAAATCATATATATTGCCAAACACATGGCGATACGTCAATTAATCAAATCATCTAGCTCATAAAACTCAAAACGTATCGGTCTTCGCTTATGAGATTATTCCTCGAATCTGGTCACAAATCTAAATTTCACAAGTAAGATTCCTTTTTAGAGCGTAACAATTTAAGACAACAATTTCCCAAACAACCTCCAAGGTAACTATAACAATATCCCGCAACAACGAACTATTATCGTGATCCACTCAATTCTCAAAATAACACTACAATACCAAACTCCAAATCTAAAATCACAAAGAGAGGATACATTATCACTATTGGGATTCATCCTAGAGCTTAAGTCCTATTTTCCATGATCAAATACAACATGAAATTTGCTCAATCCAAAGACACATATTCTAACTAAAAAATTCCAAAATAAATTACACTTACTCTCTGAGCCTTACAACATGATATCCAAACAAACCATTAGAGAAAAGATTAAGCAGCAACGATGTGACACCCTCAAATTTGCGGAAAGAAAACAAATAATTTAAATAAATAAAAGATGAGAATACGTTTCTAATAGGTTCACTTTAGTGAAAATCGGTACATTTTAAAACCGGAACCTACTATTAAATATATTCATCATAAGAAGGTGTCTTAAATAAAAAGGTTCATAACAAATACGGAAATAATATTATACAATAAAAAGTATCTGAAACGGGAGACATATCTCCCGTATAAATACGGAAATAAAAGAGTGTATAATAATATACAATCCTAAGAACCGAATATAGGTCCAAGGTAAATACTTCGCTCGCTAGCTCGTCAATGTACCCCAAGTATGCATCACAAACCTGCCAACCGCATTAAATATAAACACGGAAGCCACAGTCAGTGGGGAGTAACTCCGAGTTCTCCCAGCCACGAAATGTCGAGTTTAATAAAACATGAATAACATAAAAGCAATGTATATGGAAAATACAAAACTTAACATATACGATATGATTTTCATGTTATGAAACAAATAACTAACATATAACCTAGCATATGAAAGCTATCATGTGAATCTGATAATAATCTATAATACGAGGTAGGGAAGCTGGTATGCTAGCTCAGAGGTTACCGTTAACATGGCCATGAGAGCACTCAAACCCTATCCCACATAATATGCATGTTGAATCAAGTTAACAATCGTAATCCCAACCTCTACAACCGTAGCCGGCTTGTCATCTCACCATTCTAGATTCATAATCATCAACATGAACAGACCAATACTTCTATAACCGGCATAAGTTCCTAGACGGCCAATAGTCGCCATGTAACTCGAAGTCTATACCACAAGGTAGGAAAAATCCTAGCCCTAGACTGCTCGACCTACGACACCACTAACCCATCTCCCTGTCTCATTACTAACAGGTACATGAGAAACTCTACTAGGCGACCCCTAAGGCGCAGATGGCTAGTACTTTAAGCTGGCTCCATTCCCAAAGGGGAAGCAATTAGGCAGCCATGCCCCCGGCTTGGTATCAAAGGGCCCAAGTCAGTGACACAGAAGCTATCAGTGGTGAACATATACTCGTTAAAGATAGTACTGCCTATCATGTCATGGTCCAAGATACTCATTTAGAATTAGAATGGTCACGACGCCATATACTCATAATTCTCTATGGGTACTTAGTCAACACGACATATATCATACAATCAAACAGTCACGGGAAGAACTTCCTATCATGTGACTAATTGCATATAAATCATAATCAACTATCATATCGCCTCATATCTACTAAGGCTAATTCATTAATTAAATACAACCTTACTTGAAGACAAATCCCCGACCCGAGTCCCGCGACGGGTCATCAGTCAAAACGGGGCTGACTAGATCTTAGTTTGACCAAACCCGTTTGGTCAAACCGGCTATAAACAGAGTCTTTACCAATTAGACTTAGACATAAAAATTCAACATATTCATTACATGTTATTTAAAACTTCTAACATGTGAATTATTAAATCTTACGAAAAACCCGCTTGACTTAAAGGATATAAATTTAAACTACGATCTCGTATTATAATTTCTAACATGTGAGAAATAATAATTTTTATGAAAAACCTTTTTAATTAAATATTTTACTTATTAACATTTCCCACTTGCTAAATATTACAAAACACGATAAAATGGCAATAACTCAAAAACCGTCACAAGACCAAAGAAGGGACCCACGGGCTGATTTGGGCCGAGACCAAACATGGGCCTGGACTGGGCCCACGGCTGATTTGGGCTGTTTTGGTTTAAAATTTCTAAACCGTTTCTTAATATTTTCCCGCATGCTTAACATATTTAAAACCCGTCAAAACAACAATATAACAATCAAGTATCGACACAACTCCCAAGGACCATACCCGGACCAAATCCAGACCGGGCTGGACCGGCCTGAACCGGTCTGACCAGGCCTGAACCGGCCGGTTTAGGCTGGTTTCCAGCCACCCAATTCGGCCACCACTAAAACAACAACCCCAATTTATTTCAACATGATTTTTAATTAAAAACATCCATTTTAACAACCAATCCAACCATCATTCATACAAAAATCATGGTTATAAATAAATCATACTAACATGTCAAGAACACTAAACATATTAAAAATTCCATACAACATGAAAATCATAACTACTTATCATGTTACTACCAAAACCCATAAATAACAATAACATGAACAAAAACATAAGGTGAACCAAAAACAAAAGAAACAAAAGCTATGTAACATTAATTCGTCGAGTAACTCGGAATCGTTACCTTAGCTAGCAAAATCATGTAGCACCAAAATAAGAAGTAAAGAAAAACCCGTCTACTAATCTTCACCCAAAATATACGAGTCACCAAACTCGTCTTCAAAATCTTCCCCTTATAAGAAATGACAAGAAAACATTATTAGAATTTAAAACTTGATTTTCCATAATTAAAGTGTTGAAAACGATTTTGTCGGAATTGAAAATAAACCGTACTTGAAGATGGAGAGCGAAGAGGAGATTCTAGAAATATAAGTTAGGACGGATTTAATTAAGAAATGAAGGTTTTATGATGATTTTGCTCAAGAACGACGAAGAACGAATGAAGAACGACGAAGAACGACGAAGAACGATTAAAGAAAGTGTTAATTTGATCTTAAGTTGATTTATTGTAAAATGAAAGAGTTGTTAGTGAGTAATGGTGGGAGAGGAGCCGTGTAATTATAGAGGAATTAGTGAGTCGGGTTTTGAAATTGTTGTTACGGAATTGACTCGGGTTTAATAATTATATTACGGTAATTGATTAAATATAATTAGATATTAAGTTAATTAAACCAAATATCTAGATATTATGTTATTGTAATGAAAAGAAAGAAAATATCAAGGCTTAAGAGGGGAAAAAGTGAACTGAAATCTCTACAAAAATAGAGCTTTTCAGAGGCTAAAAGAAGCTAAGATCAACACTCCCTCACACACAAGCTAAATGACTCGGAAAACTCGAGGAACCTGCACTAGGCCAGGCAGAACAGATAGAACTTTGCACCTTAGCACACAAGCACAGGTAGCAAAGGTTGTGTTTAAGACTCAAGACACACAAGTAATGACTCTTAGACACTGTAATCTTAGATCACACACAAGTTCACTAAGGATTACCACAATACTTAGCTTTGCTAAAGAATTGCAATGAACAAAGTTCAGGTTTATATTAATTCATCATAATCTGATTTCAACTTCTTACAAGCAAGCCTTATATAGGCCAAGAGATACACATCTAAGGGTCTCAAATGCATCATCTAATGTACAATAAGTCGTGGCCTTGGCCTTACACAAATCAGAATACTAACTAGGATACAAAAGCATAAAGTAATAAAGCATAAAGCATAAAACAGAAAACAGGCTGCTCCTCTTTGTCTTGTTGTGCAAGGTCAATTAAGATGTGTAAGACCTTGGAGCTTGGGCTTGGCAGCTACCATCTTCAAGTACAAAGGGTTAGGATGTCTTTCAAGTCGTGCCCTTGTCTTGCCTAGCCAAATATAGCACCCAAAACAGCCTTGGTACAAGACAATGCTGAAATGTCCCCATCTGGACCCATTTGTTTGCACTTAGCTAAACCTGCTCTTTTATTGTGAATTAGCAAAAACTCTCCTGGACTTTTATCTTCCTAAGACTTTAAACTAAGGGTTTTAGGCCTTGGAATAACTTAATTCATAATAGGGGTTGCCTAGGACGAAGCTCTTTGATGTTGGACCTGAACCGGGTGAGATAGGACATGGACCCTTCTGATTGCATTTTGTAACACTCATAACTCTCTGCTCAGGATGAATTTGAAGACCCATGATAGCTCATGTGAAAGCTATGGATGTTAGCTTTCTCCTCAAAAGCGAATCACCCCTAAATATTAAGTAGATTTTGATTTATGCAACTTTGAGTGCAGATTGGTCTTAATCACATACCCAGCAGACTTGCCACTAACTATACCCGTTTTGCTCAGGCCATAACTTTCTCTTTAGGATGATGTAGGAGTACTTCAAGGAGCCATTTTAAATATATATGAGTTAGCTTCTTCCTCCATTTGGAATCACTCAAAGGTCGTCCTCCAATATTCAGCTATGGACCTTTTGGTAAGAGGGGGTCAGGCGGAACATTGCATTAGGCTCTTCTGTAGAGGCTGTTTTATAGCAACCATAGGGCAAGCTACAAACCTGATATGGTGGTGGTTCCAACTTCATTTTGTAGCAAAGACACTAAGCTTTCCAACCATATAAATATCATCAAAATTGAATGAGTGTAGCTTAATTTATGTTGCCAAGAACATGACCCTTATCTTGTTCCTGCTGCGATCACATTTGCTTTAAGTAGGATTTGGTGACTTTGAAGCACCCATAAGCTTGGAGTCTTGTAAGGCTAATCACGACCATGAAATTTAGGCTTTCCCTTGATTACTCCTGTTGCAAACTCCCTTTCTTCAAAAGAATTTGCCCTCAAATTCTTGTGGATCAAAATGAAGAGACTTGCTGCCGAGGAGCTTGTTCTCCTAACCATCGAAGATCAAGTACAACTCCAAGTAATAGACTCTCATGGCCTCCTCCTGGATCATATACTAGAATGGTAAATGGCAAGAGATATGTTGTACCATTCCCAATTTCAGATTGCATACTCAACCAAGTAGTGCTTGTTCCTCCTGGATCAAATGTGAGGTGTATTACATCCTCCCTCCACTTCGACTCTCCCCTTATTTTTCTTGTAGTATCATGAGCTCGTATATGTATTGTAGATTGTGTTCCACCTGGATGAAATGTACTCATAGCAAGCTTTGGATTCAACTTCCCATTAAGTATCCCAATACTTGTAGCACACAAATCAGAATGTTCGTATTTGCACCCCAAGCTTGGTTCGTTCTCATTGACTACTCCCTTAACATCCTTAGGTGACCAATACTCCCATGGAAATTCAGAGCACATTTCATTAGAGTGAGCATAAGCAAGAAGTAAACCAGTAGGACATCCTTGGTTTATTCCTCCTCGGGTACCTCCCTTCACATTCAGCTCCTCTTGATCGGAATTCAAGTGGTACAAAGGGTCATTCATATAAACACAAGATTCATTCACATAGTTCACATCCAAACGAGTGCTTACACAACAAGGAGAACATGATAAGGCATCAAGTTGGCTGCTATAGTTTTCGTGCATTGGACTCATTACAAACAACGCCAAATGAACTAAAGCTCGAGCAACATCAAGTAATGAACCTGCCCTTGGTGTTCCACATAACCCCAACAAGTTCTCACGACCATTTTGAACATTACAAATCTTAAAACACAAGAGGATCATAGCTGGACAGTAGGGTTTAGATTCATCAATTTCCCTCCTTAACATGTATGAGGTAGCACCCAAATGAGCAAGAGTAACTTGCAACCTCATCAACATGTAAGAATGAAAGTGTGGAGATGCAAGAGCACAAGATATACCTCCCAAGATGAATGTTAAGAAGCAAGAATCATGGCTTGTGTAGGAGATCAGATTTGGCACTCTTGAGCATGGAACAACCCAAGACACTCCTTTTGCTTCACCCCTGGTTGACTCCCAACAACTACCACCTTTGAACATGACCATGGACTGTCCAAACTTCATGGTTTGAAGCTCAAGTAGTCCTTGGTCGACAATCACCTCATTAGGACCCAAATCAGTAGCTTGGTCATTGATGGCTTCATGGGCAAGGACAAGGCTGCTCTCCTCTAAAGGGCTTAAGAAAGAACTTGAGCAAGCAACAAATTTATCCTCGGGCTCTTTCTCTTCAACAAGGACTAGTGTAGAGGGTGTGGGGGCTGACTCCTCTTCCATTGAGAATGCTAGGACACCTCCTACATCTCCATCATTAGGAGAGTGAACATCCTTAGTCTTAGACTCACGAGAGACCAACCATCCTTCTAATTCCTCTTGAATATCAGATTCAAGTGGTTCCTCCTTTTCATTAGTACTACTCCTAAGGGATCCTCCACAGAAGGACTTAAAGATTTTAGCCCTCTCTAAGGTCTCCTCAATTGACAAAGCCAAACCATACATCTCATCATATGGATACAACAATCTTAAGTCTATCCTCCTTGCAATTTCAGATTTCAAGCCATGGTAAAATCTGACTCCCTTTTGCACAACCTCATCATTCATATCACAAACAAAGCTTAACTCTTCAAACAACTTACCATACTCATGGACACTCAAGGAATTTTGCTTAAGGGTTTTAAAATCAGTCCACAAACTATCCATGGTAGAACAAGGTAGAAACCTTAGTCTCATGTTCCTCTCAAGTTTATGCCAAGACCTAATCATACCCTTCCCTTCATTCCTCCTTGAAATTCTAAGGACCTTGTACCACAACAAAGCACTACCCTTTAAACAAGACACAACCAGTTCAAGCTTCCTTTCCTCAGAAACACAATTGTGCTTAAAGTAGCATTTAACAACATACAACCAAGACACAAATGCTCTACTGTTTTCACCATTAAAGGAAGGAAGTATTGGTGTTTTACCTTTGCTCTTAAGGGTAGGAGAGGACTTAGAACACTCATGTGGCAGGTGGTACTCCCCTTGGTACAAATCAGGTGGTTTGGGCTCCCTTGGAACACCATAGTTGCTGGTTGCCTTCTTTGGATGCACATCACCTTCATACCTTCTTCTTAAAGCTTGGAACTTCACCCTAGCTTCTTCTAAGGACTTGGAGATGGAACCAAGTTCACAAGGCTCCATTCTTTGACATGGAACATAAGGCATTAAAACTTTGCTACTGATTTTCTCACACAAAACAGATTGCACTCCCCTCATGATAACAGGTTGTTTTTGTGTTTATTATGTAGGTAGGAAAACATAAACTCACAAACCAAAGCTCTGATACCAATTGAACTGAAATCTCTACAAAAATAGAGCTTTTCAGAGGCTAAAAGGAGCTAAGATCAACACTCCCTCACACACAAGCTAAATGACTCGGAAAACTCGAGGAACCTGCACTAGGCCAGGCAGAACAGATAGAACTTTGCACCTTAGCACACAAGCACAGGTAGCAAAGGTTGTGTTTAAGACTCAAGACACACAAGTAATGACTCTTAGACACTGTAATCTTAGATCACACACAAGTTCACTAAGGATTACCACAATACTTAGCTTTGCTAAAGAATTGCAATGAACAAAGTTCAGGTTTATATTAATTCATCATAATCTGATTTCAACTTCTTACAAGCAAGCCTTATATAGGCCAAGAGATACACATCTAAGGGTCTCAAATGCATCATATAATGTACAATAAGTCGTGGCCTTGGCCTTACACAAATCAGAATACTAACTAGGATACAAAAGCATAAAGTAATAAAGCATAAAGCATAAAACAGAAAACAGGCTGCTCCTCTTTGTCTTGTTGTGTAAGGTCAATTAAGATGTGTAAGACCTTGGAGCTTGGGCTTGGCAGCTACCATCTTCAAGTACAAAGGGTTAGGATGTCTTTCAAGTCGTGCCCTTGTCTTGCCTAGCCAAATATAGCACCCAAAACAGCCTTGGTACAAGACAATGCTGAAATGTCCCCATCTGGACCCATTTGTTTGCACTTAGCTAAACCTGCTCTTTTATTGTGAATTAGCAAAAACTTCCTGGACTTTTATCTTCCTAAGACTTTAAACTAAGGGTTTTAGGCCTTGGAATAACTTAATTCATAATAGGGGTTGCCTTGGACGAAGCTCTTTGATGTTGGACCTGAACCGGGTGAGATAGGACATGGACCCTTCTGATTGCATTTTGTAACACTCATAACTCTCTGCTCAGGATGAATTTGAAGACCCATGATAGCTCATGTGAAAGCTATGGATGTTAGCTTTCTCCTCCAAAAAGAATCACCCCTAAATATTAAGTAGATTTTGATTTATGCAACTTTGAGTGCAGATTGGTCTTAATCACATACCCAGCAGACTTGCCACTAACTATACCCGTTTTGCTCAGGCCATAACTTTCTCTTTAGGATGATGTAGGAGTACTTCAAGGAGCCATTTTAAAGATATATGAGTTAGCTTCTTCCTCCATTTGGAATCACGCAAAGGTCGTCCTCCAATATTCAGCTATGGACCTTTTGGTAAGAGGGGGTCAGGCGGAACATTGCATTAGGCTCTTCTGTAGAGGCTGTTTTATAGCAACCATAGGGCAAGCTACAAACCTGATATGGTGGTGGTTCCAACTTCATTTTGTAGCAAAGACACTAAGCTTTCCAACCATATAAATATCATCAAAATTGAATGAGTGTAGCTTAATTTATGTTGCCAAGAACATGACCCTTATCTTGTTCCTGCTGCGATCACATTTGCTTTAAGTAGGATTTGGTGACTTTGAAGCACCCATAAGCTTGGAGTCTTGTAAGGCTAATCACGACCATGAAATTTAGGCTTTCCCTTGATTACTCCTGTTGCAAAAAGAGACGTGTGAAATGGAGAGGAATCGTGTCTGTTTTTACGCGATTTGCGGAGTTTAAGTTGACAGACCGATAAAGTTACAAATATCTTAGATATTTTTATTAGTTTAATCATATTAATTAAAAGATCTAATATGAGTGGAAAAAAAAAGTGACATGGGCGTATGACTCATGTCAAGTCGGGTTTCGGGACTTAAGTTGACCCGGGAATAGTTAAATGACGTTTGGGGTTAAATCATAAAAGTTATTCTTTAATTCCGAATAAATTCAAAATAATTATATTAAATTATCATAAATTCAAATAAATCATAATAAAAATAAATAAAAAATATTATTTTTAAAAATATAATTTTGGTCTTTCAATTTACGAGGTGAGTCGGAAAAGTCAACGAAAGTCAAAGTCGACTTAAAAGTCAAGAAAAGTCAATGATGACTTAAAAGTCAAGAAAAATTAATGACGACTTAAAAGTCAAGAAAAGTCAATGACGACTTAAAAAGTCAAGAAAAGTCAATGACGACTTAAAAAGTCAAGAAAAGTCAAAGACGACTTAAAAGTCAAGAAAAGTCAAAGATGACTTTAAAACGGGATTCTCATGAAATCTCGCAGAAATTCCAAATACGAACTCGGAATTTCCAAATACGACTCGAAACAATAAATTATATTTTAAAACTTAACTTTGCTGAAAAGTATCCGTAAAATATTTTTACTAGAAAAATAGGGTACTTTTCGGGTTGTTACAATCACCCCTCCTTTTAAAAAGTTTCGTCCTCGAAACTTAGAAGAAGGCATGTGACATATATGTAGGTCTATTTCAAAACTTTTAAAAATATACTTGTAATAAAAATACAGGGTCTTATCAACGGGACGGAAGGTTCTCGTCGGCCGTTAAGAACATCGACGTCCCAAGTCAAAGACTTTAAAAGATACATTTTCGCATCAATAAATGAGAAAACTAGTTATCGAACGTCTCCAATAACAAGTCTCAACACTCCTTGACGGTAAAATACTTGAAATCAATAAAATTTCCAAAAGCTTTTAGTTCAAATATTCTATAGTAAAGGTAATAACACTACTATCTATACCTAAAATTTCTAACTAAAGCTTCTAATAACCTATCTATACGAGATGATAATTGATAGAAGGAACGAAATATTCGAAAGAATAAATCGAATAGAAAGAGAGAAAAGAGAGGAATGAATCACCAAACTATCCTCCATCTATGACAATTCGAATGTCGATCGTAACTTGACAACACTAACTGTACAAGTAAACTAATCCTCAAAAGAGTGTAATATACTCTCAACATTTTCAATCATCCGATTCCTTCCAAAATATTTCATAAGCATGACACATCGAGTAACAACTCCCATTTATTCTAATTCAATTAAAATCTTCTAAGGTCCATCAAAACTTTTATTGGAAACCACCATCAAAATATTTATAATTTGGGAAAACAAGACCGTTAACAACCACAAGGTAAAAGAGGCTTACTATGAAATCCTTTGATCCAATTTATTCCAAAATTCATTATCCTGAGTTATTAACAAATGAACTTTCTCACCTTCAAAAGTTATCCTCAAAAGAGGTTAGTCACCCTATCTCATTTCACTTAACTTTTGCCAATCATAGGGCAATGCGACCGTAAATCAATTTATGCAGCTCCATCAAACTCTCTATACATCGGTTTTTTTGCTTATAACAATATTCCTCAAGTTTGGTCATCCAAATCCAAAATTCCACAAGGTAATTATTCCCATTAGGGTCCAACATTTAAAACAACTATTTTTTTTCCAAGTAACATTTAAAGAACCACTAAAATCCATAACCACAACAACCAACTATCATTATGATTATTTCGATTCTCAAAACGATATTGCAACATTAAGCTTTCATAGTCTAAAACCACTAGGAGAGTTTCATCCTAAGTTTATCCTCAAATCCTTATAATCATCTATACATGAAACTAGCTTAATAGGATGGTTAGGCACCATATTCGAAACTTCTTATTTACTCCAAAATAGACATATCATAAGCATGGTCTTCAAACCAATACTAAACTCCTAATTCCAAAAGACTAAATTACCAATGAGTTAAGAAGTAATAGCCAACTCATTCGACTTTACACCTTCGAATATCATGAACTATTTACACACAAGTCATGACAAGCTTCAAGCATTAAAATCATTAAACATACCTTACCACACCTTCCTCAAGGATACCAACTCTCACCACCATAGGGTGAAATTAGATCTATACCATTTTCCTCAAATCACAAGTTCATTCTACCTCACACTAATATTCCACAAAATTTAAAGTTCTTCCGACTAAGTATAGTATACCCCAAACAAATGGGTATGACATCCTAAAAAAAAATTACAAAAGGAAGGTAAGGGTACCAATGGTAAGATGGAGGAACTATCAAGAGAAATTTCCAAGAGGCAATTAGGTTGGAAGGGAAAGAAGCACCTAGATAGAAGGAAGAGAGCATAATACAATAAGGACGAGAGAATTCAAAGATGAAGAAGGAATTCACTTCCATTAAGCTTATAAATCTTCAAATCTTCGGTAGAGGATACTCCTTCTAGGTAACACATATTCCACCATAAGGCGTAATATTGCTCCTAGCAATTTGGCTAGCCACCCAAGCATAGCCTCCTTGGCAATTGTCTTCTTTATGAGGACGGACCTGGTTGGCAGTAACAACGATCTCTTCTACACGAGGTCCAACCGTCTTCATAAGAACCAAAACAAATTAAGTTACTCCTAACAATTAGCATAAACAAATAGACTACAACATAAATCCTAATCTACCCATCCTACCAGTCTATCTCACCAGTTCATTATTTTATTAAGGTCAAGTTATTTTATACAAGGGTACACAAACGTGCGTCGGGAGCAAAAATGCTCTGATACCAACTGTGACACCCTCAAATTTGCGGAAAGAAAAAAATAATTTAACTAGATAAAAGATAAGAATACAATAAAAGGTGTCATAAATAAAAAAGGTCATTACAAAACGGAAATAATATTATACAAAAGAAATATACAAGACGGGAGACATATCTCCTGTATAAATACGGAAATAAAAAGAGTGTATAATAATATACAATCTAAGAACCGAATATAGGTCCAAGGTAAATACTTCGCTCGCTAGCTCGTCAATGTACCCCAAATATGCATCACCACCTGTTCGACCGCATTAAATATAAACACGGAAGCCACAGTCAGTGGGGAGTAACTCCGAGTTCTCCCAGCCACGAAATGTCGAGTTTAATTAAACATGAATAACATAAAAGCAATGTATATGGGAAATACAAAACTTTAACATATATGATATGCTTTTCATGTTATGAAACAAATAACTAACATATAACCTATCATATGAAAGCTATCATGTGAATCTGATAATAAAATATACTCGAGGTAGGGAAGCTGGTATGCTGGCTCAGCGGTTACCATGTAACATGGCCCTGATACACTCAAACCCTAATCAACACGTAATCATGTGAAGCAGTTAACAACCGTTAATCCAAACTCTATCAATCCTAGCCGGCTTGCATCTCACCTTCTAGAACTCATAGAATCATACAAACATGAAAGACCAATACTTCTACAAACAGGCATAAGTTCTTAGAACCGTCAATAGTCGACTTCTGTAACTCGAGGCTATACCACAAGGTAGGAAAACATCCTAGTCCTAGACTGATCAGACCTAGCGACAACAGCTATTCCATTCCCCGTCCCATGACATAACCGTCTTTGAGAAACTCTACTAGGCGACCCCCTAAGCAGAGATGGCTAGTACTTAAGCTGGCTCCCTTCCCAAAGCGGAACTCTTAGGACGCCATGCCCCGGCTTGGAGATAAGCCCCCCAGGCCGTGACACAAAAGCTATCAAGCAGTGAACTCCATATGCTCGTTAAAGCTAGTACGGGCCTATCAATGTCATGGTCCAAGATACTCATTTAGAATTAGAATGGTCAAGACGCCATATACTCATAATTCTCTATGGGTACTTAGTCAACACGACACCAACCATATAATAAAACAGTCACGGGAACACATCCTATCATGTGACTAATTGCATATAATTAATAATCAAATATCATATCGCCTCATATCTACTAAGGCTAATTCATTAATTAAATACAACCATACTTGAAGACAAAGCCCCGACCCGAGTCCCGCGACGGGTCATCAGTCAAATCGGGGCTGACTAGATCTTAGTTTGACCAAACCCGTTGGATCAAACCGGCTAGAAACAGAGTCTTTATCACATAGACATTAAACATAAAACTCAACATATTCAATACATGTTATTTTATTAACTTCTAACATGTGAATTATTATAACATACCAGAACCCCGTTTGACTTAACTGATATCCAATTAAACTACGATCTCGTCTTATAATTTCTAACATGTGAGAAATAATAATTTTATGAAAACCCTTTTTAATTTAAATATTTTACTTATTAACATTTCCCACTTGCTAAATATTACAAAACACGATAAAAATGACGATAACTCAAAAACCGTCACAAGTACCAAAGTGGGACCCACGGGCTGAGTTGGGCCGGACCCCACATGGGCCTGGATGGGCCCACGGGCCTGTTTTGGCTAAAATGGCTGATTTTTCTAACTTTTACTAAAACCGTTTTCTAATATTTCCCGCATGTTTTAACATAATTAAAACCCGTCAAAACAACAATTAAACAATCAAACATCGACACAACCCAAAGACCAAAACCCGGACCCACCTTGACCAACCCAGACCGGGTCTGAACCGGCCTGGACCGGTCTGGTTTGGTCC
>JAIUZE010072038.1:0-25001 GCA_022085475.1 Heliosperma pusillum | reverse complement strand
CAACGTGTTCCTCGAGACAAAAGAAAAGAAAAAAAGAAAAAGACAAGGTAAAACTCTACTAATCACAAATAAACAAAACCGTGCTCCCCGGCAACGGCGCCAAAATTTGACAGGGTTGTCGCATACCCTAATCAAAGATAAATAACCCAAACTAGGCTAACAACAAATTAATGTAATTAAGGAAGTAAGGGGTCGATCTCGGGGAGACGGGAGATACTTGTGAATAGTTATGGTTAGAACTCTATCTTGTACGATTGGCAAATGTTTGTCACTAATTAATAAATGCTATAATAAAAATGATACCAATACAATAAAGAAAAGGATCTAGGGATCGGGGTTCACATGCTAATCAATTTAAAAGCAAAGTTGATTACGGGTTTAGAAAAATCATAGTTGTCCAAGTCTTTAAATGGTATATTCTTTTCGGATTCATACCGACTTTTTAACGGGTCCTAACGTCTTTTCAGCCTTGCTAGGTCATTAAACTATTCTTGCCAGTCCTTTAATTTTCATCTCGACTCTTGCCCTTGAGACGAAAATTGACAAGTATAAACAATTGATTAAGGCCTTAAATCAAAGTTTATCATGAGAATCAAACAAGAAATAGAGACAACTAAAACAATTCTGCCTGGAATCAATTTATACTTATAAATTAATTAGACATGTTAACCCTTCCCCTAGAACAAAGATTACTTATGCATGATTAACAATGAAAGGGAAACTAAGATTATAAAACTAAGAATGGTAAACATGATAAAGGAAATACTAAAATAAAATGAAACTATAATGTAAAAACAAGAATAAGGATTCCGGAAAGGATGAGCAAAGATTGAAATGGAATAGGAACTTGAATAGGAAAATGCAAACCCGGAAACTAGAATTCCAATTACAAGTAGAACAATTACAATTGAAGGAAACTTAGAACTAAACTAGACTAGAAAAAACTAGATCTAAAACTAAAACTACAAAATGGAGAAAGAAAGAAAAAACTAAACTAAAGAGAGAAGTGTTTAAAGAGAGAACTGTTTGTACATTTTAGTTGTGTGTGATGCATAGGCTATTTATAGGGTTGAGAGGCTGCCCAAATGCGTCCGGATTCATGCCCATTAAACAAGCCATTAAGCCTTGCATTAAAGAGAGGGAGATGAAGAGAAGATGCGTAGAATCATGCATACCCGATCGGGTTCACCACATACCCGATCGGGTATATAGTGTTCTTGGTGCTTTGACTTTCGTTTCACCTCCCTTGGCATTTGACTTGACTTTCATTATCCCCATTGACCTTTTGAGTCGGATTTGATGATAGGGTTTGAGGTAAAATGTTGATTTCTTCGCCTAATTGATCGATCTTTTGACAACCGCGAAATCGTCTTTACTTCTTCTTCCTTTTTGATTAGTGAACCTTCTTGGAGTGCCTTTGACTTGGTCAATCTTGCTTCACAAATCGTCGGGTTCTAGGCAAATGCTCGGAAATATAGAAAAAGGGCGTAGAAACGTCACTTTCCCTACAAAACAGGTTTAAACATGGAATTCGCCTAGAAGACGACATTAGCTCATAAAATGGCTTAACAAAGCACAAATGACATACAAAACCGAGCTAAATTGGGGGTTAAAATCATGCAAATATTCACTTATCATCATTTCAATTCCATCACTATTTGATTATGGTTTTTGTAATGTATATTTCATCCGAATTTTTTTTTGAGTTTTTTTTCCAATCGCAATTATTTTCCATCACAATTTTTTTTAGTGCTTTTGATCCATACCCGTCCCGCCCAATTCCAATTCCAATTTCATGAGTTTCCCAAATGGGATTGAGAAATTGAATTCCAAGTGATCTCCAAACGAATTTTTGGAATTGAATCTGGAATTGAATTTGGAATTGAATTCAAACATTTTGAATTCTAACAATTGAAATCATGAGAATGAAATCAATTCCGCGTTACCAAACGTTTCCTATAAGGTTAAATTTTTGAATGAAAGAGCCCGATTAAATTAGCTGAGAAAGTAAAACATTTTGCCTCAATCAAGACAATAAATTATACATATATCATCAATATATAAACTTATCACGTTCTTATTTATATGATAACATCCGCAATCAAATTTACATTCATGTGCATATACATATGTAGATTCATATTCATATTCATACACATATTCACATTTACATTTACAACATTCACCCTTCATATTCATCGACCAATTGATCTTTTAAATTTCAGATTCACAATCAGAATTAAAAATAATAATTATGGTAAGGTGAATAAAAGAAAATGAAATTGTTCTAATAAAATTAATGAAGAAAAAGTTAAAAAATTTTAGATAAAGGCGCAAGGTTGAAACAATCTACCAAAGTTAGTTGCTTAAGATGTCACGTTTCTTTCTCTCCCAAAACAACCTATATATTTAAAGGAGCAGTTCTTTGGCTACTATACCTTTTTTTTCTTTGTACCATTGAATTCTTCCATAGAAAAACCCTTTATATTTTCATACATCCTCATCGCTTCTTTCCTTTTATACCAAAACACCAAGATTCATTGAACATTTCCTTAAATTCTCATCCTTATCTTCATTCTACCCCTTGTTTTAAAACCCCTTTTTGCATCATTTCCTCTGTTTTTCCTCTTACCTTTCCAGCTAAACTTACAAACCACAACGTTGTTATATTATTTTTAGTATTTCAAGTTAATTCATGGAAATAGAGAATAACTACTCAGGAGTAAGCATGGATGATCAAGAAATGGAATTACCACCCGGGTTTCGATTCCACCCAACTGATGAAGAACTAATAACTCATTACCTGTCCCAAAAGTATGTTGATACCAACTTCAATGCTATAGCCATTGGTGAGGCAGATTTGAACAAGATTGAACCATGGGAATTACCAAGTAAGATTATACTTATCTTATCATTTAATTACACTTGTTTGTGCCTCAAAGTATCCTGTTTAATTATATTATGATTTTTTAGGCAAAGCGAAATGGGGAGAGAAAGAATGGTATTTCTTCTGTGTAAGAGATAGGAAATACCCAACTGGTCTAAGAACAAACAGAGCAACCGAAGCCGGGTATTGGAAGGCTACTGGAAAAGACAAGGAGATATACAAGGCTAAAATACTTGTTGGGATGAAGAAAACCCTTGTTTTCTATACTGGAAGGGCTCCGAAAGGCGAAAAATCTAACTGGGTCATGCATGAATATAGATTGGAAAGCAATTATACCAAGTTTAACCACCCTAATAATTATAAGGTACTCTATATTTTTGCTTAAATTTCACACTTGATCACTTCATCTTTAGAAAACTAATTTAGTCTCTAAGAATTATTTTAATCAAAGTCAAACAAATAATTGAGACACAGGAAGTAGTTATCTTATTATTATGCTCGAATCTTATTACAGAGTTCTTTTTAGATAGAATTGCTCTTTTACTAGTATGCCTTATGATCCAGTACTAATAGAACTATGCATTTTTGTCATAATTAACAGAACGAATGGGTCATATCCCGGGTTTTTGAGAAGAATTCGGGCTCGAAGAAGTCGAATGATCAAGGATCCATGAGTCCAGATGAGTCCCTACCTCCATTGATGGATTCATCCCCATATGAAAGTGAGACAAAGCTCACGTGCAATGCCAACATATCTCACGTGACCTGCTTCTCCAACCCTTATATGGTGGAGGACCAAATAATTCCAACAAAAACAAAAGAACATGACTTAGCTTCCACCTCTTTATTGTATTCAACCAAATCTTCACTTGCCAACATGTTTATTGATCAAGAAATACCCGATTTCGGATTTCTCGATTCAATATTTGCACAAGATCAACCCATGATGAAGCTTCTTCTTGAAGGGCAAGGATCAATTAAAGAAGAATTATCTCAACAAGATATTGGAATAAATGGTGGAGGTGATATCAATAATTATATGGCTTCCGGGTCAAATGGCCTTGATTGTTTATGGAGTTATTGATTAAAATAGGGAATTCCCATTATATATTTAAATTTATCTTGTATAGGCATAATCTAGCATAGCAACCCAATAACTAGTGTGTGAAATTGTCGATGAAACTAGTATGTTTTTTATTTTATTTAAATGTCAGTTTACTAAAAAAATTGCCTACTTTTGTTGATTTGTAGATCATTGAGATTCTAACAGCTAAAGTCTTGTAATACGCAGTTTAAACTTTAAAGTTCATAATTTCTAACAGAATGTTGACTACTTGACGTATAGTTAGTCGATTTCAATTCATTTTCCTTTTGCTTTGTTTTTTTTGGTTGATAAAATGTAGTATTGTCAATGCTTTTAATCTCTTCAACTTGAGGTATAGGTGAATCAGGTTAACAACTTTATGTTTTTCCCCATTTTTCTGGGGGTGTGATTTGGTAGATAAGTTGGTGATAATATAACCTATTTTGTATCTTTCACCATCAATCTCTCTAATTTTTTCGTTAAACAATTTTAAAATTACACATTTGAAGTTTTTAGACTTGAATTATTACAAACTTCAATTGTAATTGGCGTAAATAATGCAGTAAGGTCAATTGGTCAAGTACAATTTTAAAATCCTCTTTCTCGCTGAGTTCGAGTTTCTACTTTGTTTTATTACTTTGACGGCTTTAATACTTCATAGAAGAGTAAAGAGTAAGAAGAAGACCTAAAGTATCATTTCTTTTCCACTTAAGGACCTCATGTATTAAAAAATCCACTAAAGATCTCAATCCTCATCCCCTAAATCTATTTCTTTTCTGTTAATCCCTAATCCTGAAAAAATAATAAAAACTAAGTTTTTTAATTTCTTAGAAGAATGAAAATTATTAACTTAAATAATATTCCCACAAGTTTATTTCATTGGTATTTGTTCTTTAATTTATTCATTTGTGTACCAACTGTTTCCATTGTTGGAAATATTCTACAATAATACAATTTATATGTGGGAAATTGTCTGTTAAGCACGAGAAACTCTGTTACTACTCCTAAACCCGTCGTCCCTACCCTACAAGTTCAAGAACTTAATAATGGCTTATCCGCAACTACTCTTGGCAAGATCCATGCACGGCTCATCTACCGGACCTCTCAGACCAGGTGGGGTTTCCGAAGCCTCTTATGGTATTTCTCAAATGGTACCTCATTCAACCTCTGAGCAAACTTAAGCCCCTTGTCGTCCCGAAAGAGCTCACTTTCCTAATCCACCCCTCTCTTGCTATCCCTCAATTGAGGGCGATCTTTTCTTTGAGCTCCATGAACATCGAGTACAGTGTAGCCAGCCACTCCAACTCACTGAAAATTTTCAAGGCAGCCGAGAGGATTCGCCAATTGGAAATTTGGGTGTCGTGGTGTCTCTCCCAGTGGGTCGCCTAGCAAGGATAGACTTCAACCCGTTAAAACAGATGTTTTACAGAATGAAGCTAGACAAAGTAAACGATCTCATAAAGGAGGATTTTCTGGAAGCTCACGAAGAACAGATAGATTTCTACCTTTTTCCTGTTGGTTGTGGCCGAGGTGAGAAGCTTCTTGGGTGTAGCTGGTTATTACAGGAGGTTTGTGAAGGATTTCTCGGAGATTTCTAGACCTATGACAGCGTTAATGAGAAAGGAGAACAAGTTTTGCTGGGATGAGAATTTTGAGACGGTGTTCCAAACCTTAAAAGAGTGTTTGACCACAGCTCCCATGCATCTTAGCATTATCTGATGGGATTGAAAATTTTGAGATTTATATGGATATGTCGAAGTGGGGATTAGGTTGTGTGCTGATGCAAAATGGGAAAGTGATAGCTTATGTGTGACAACCCTCGCGATAGCGGAAATAAAATGTAACAAGCATGCAATTTATATAACGGAAAATACGATATTTTTGAAACTTTTAACATGCCAAAAGAAAAGTACGAGGAATGTCAAATAATTACAAGCTAAAGTATCTATCTATATTATTAAAGAAAGCTTTTTTCGAGCGATTATAGAGTCTCCAACTTTTGCCATTGACTTTCCAGAGTCTTAAATTTTATAAACCACTTAATATTAAGAAAATTAATTAAGAGTTATTATCCATCAATAGTATTTCACGAAGACTAAAATTAATATAATAAAAATAAAATAAGGATAGAGTTCACCTAATTTTGAAATAACTTTGTGGTAAAAATTACTATATATATAACCTTCACGAACAAAAAAATATTTCAGATGTAATTTATTTTTGAGTTGTAATTTATTTTTGAGTGCAAGTAGATTAGATGATTCTTTTTGTTTTCGTCTACGTGCTTATTGTGTTCATGTAGCAAGTTCTATCTTAGCCAGTGTTTAGTGTTTAGAGTTATCATTTGTGCTAATAATGCATGTTTGTGTTGAAATTTCAGGTACGAAAAGGATTACGATGATTGTTGGAACTTTTGGATGGAAATTATCAACTAATCTACCCCCTTGCCAACATCACACAATTGCTTTATTTGGTAAAATTATTGTCGTGGTCTGATTGCATCTTTAGATGGTTAAATTGCCATGATAGACTAATTTATCAATTGTCATTAGTAACCATATTTTTGGCAGAGTACATAATTAGTTAGAGTAATTTTTGCAGCAAGATTTTATCAATTACATGTTCGAAAGTATACATGTCATTGTCCAACACTCCAAGTTCTTTTTTGCACGTAATAAGCAATGAGAAATGATAAGGCCAAAGAGTTTGGATTCATATGAACTTAAAAAACACTATATAGCAATTGAAGACGAGAACATAATACTTTAGGAACTTAAGATGACACCCTAACAATGTCCCTTTCCCTTTGTACCAAAAAAAAACATAAACAGTGTCACACCCCCTAAATGAATTAAAACATGATAAAATACCGTCTGTGATAGATATCAATTAGTTACTACATTATAAGTGATAGAACATTATAAATAGGCTCATGATAGAACATTATAAAGAGGCTTTTTGCGAAACACATGAGTGGCTCCACTTTTATACAAACTCTTAAAATAAAAAATAAATTCATACATATACTTTCCAAGTTATGGTTGAACTCTTAGATTTTGATTATAATTTTTAAATTAATTATTTTCCTAATAATATTATTAAATTTTCAACATTAAATTCATACATATACTTTCCAAGTTATGGTTCAACTGCTATATTTTGATTATATTATTTAAAGTAATTATTTTCCTAATAATATTATCAACTTTTCAACTATTTAGAAACTCTTTAAATAAAAATTATATTCATAACTATTACATTACCCACAATGAAAAATAATGTAGATATGGTAAATATATTACATAAATATTAGAATTGTCCTACCTCGGAAAAATAATAAAGTAGGTAATCCTATGATTATAAATAGGAGTCATCCTTAAACCTTATGTATCAACCCAAAATTTTTGAATCTCTTAAATAATGTTTTAGAGATCTTTTAAAAGCTTGTAGATGTGATGAATATACTATGTATAAATAGTATCATAAAATTAACATAAGGTGGGTGATCGTATGATTAAATACAGGAATCATTCTTAGACCTTATATAACAAACTAAAATATTTTAAGTGTCTTAAGTATTTTCTTAGAGATCTCTTAAAAGTTTGTCTATTATTATCTTCACAATTGTTAAATTTACATCATGAAAAGTTAATTTTAAAAGGTATTATTAAAAAAATTGAAGTATCATAAAAAAAAATTATGAAGATAATATAATTAGATTCTCCGTGAAAAAAAACCCTGCAAAGTATAGAAACTCATATTATTTTCACATACTTGGTGTAATTTTTAGTATATTATTTGTCCTACATTGAAAAATAATGTAGGTGTGGTGAATATATTACCTATAAACAGCAGAATTGTCTTACATCAGAAAATCATTATAAGGTGGGTGATCTTATGATTACAAATATGAATCATATTTGGAACTAAAGTTTCAGCCCAAAAACTTTTGAACCTCTTACATATTGTCTTACAAAGCTCTTAAAATTTGTATTATAATTTTCACTATAGTGAAATTTACATCATTAAAAATTAATTTAGAAAAGTATCATAAAAAATAATTTTGATGGTAAACTATTTAATGTGTTATTTGTCGCACATTGAAAAAAACAATGTAAGTATGGTGACTCGTGAATATATACTACGTATAAATATTAATTTTTTTCCCACATTTAAAAACTATCATAAGGTGAAGTGACCATAAATATGATCACTGCAATGGCTTTTAAACTATTTTTTTATATTGTTTTGTTAATAAATGACTTTAAAAATTTAATAAATGACATTTAAAATAATTTTTTATTATTCTAATATTAATATAACAGTTTAGTAACAGTTAAGAAATAAATATTATATGAAAAAAGATGTTGTACTACTTAGTTTGTTGTTAGTCCCACATTGAAGAATAATGTATATGAGGTGAATATATGACCTATAAATTGAAAATTGTCCCACATTGAAAACTTATTATAACATAGGGTGATCCTATGATTATAAATATGAGTCATACTTGAACTTAGGTATATATAAACCCATAATTTTGTAAGACTCTTAATTATTGTTTTTGAGAGCTCTTAACAAAATGGAATTATAATAGTCACAATTGTTAAATTTACATTATTAAAAATTAATTTAGACAATAATCATAAATAATAATTTTGATGATAAACTACTTAATGTGTTATTAGTCCCACATTGAAAAATAATGTATGTGTGGAAAGTATATATATTAAGTATGATTATAAATATGAGTCATTTTAGTCTCTTAAGTATTGGTTTAATGAACCTTTAAAATTTTGTATTATTAACTCCACAATAGTGAAATTTACATCATCAAACTTAATTTAGAAAATTTAGGAAATTATTATATAAGTAATAATTTTGATAGTGTACAACTTAAAAAGTTATTTGCCCCACATTGAAATATAATACAAGTGTAATAAATATATTACGTATAAATAGTATATTGTCCCACACCAGAAAATTATCATAAGCTGGGGTGACCTATAAGTATAAATAAGAGTCATCCTTGAAATTTAGATATCAACCCAAAATCTTTTGAGTCTCTTAAATATTGTCTTAGAGAGCTCTTAAAAAATTTTATCCACATCAATGAAACTTACATCATCAAAAATTAATTTAGGAAAATATCATTAAAAAATAAAGTGAAAAATCTTTTATTTATCTCAATTTACATTTCCTATATTATATTCAAGTGATGTTTATAATTTTTATATAAAAATTTTTACATTCATTTCACGAAAAAATATTGTGAAAATGAGTCATATTTCAACTTAGATATTCACCGAAAATCTTTTCAATCTCTCAAGTATTATCTTACAGAGATATTAAAAGTTTGTATTATTATCTCCACCTTAATGAAATTTACATCATCAAAATTAATTTAGTAAAGTATCATATATAATCATTTTAATGGTAATTGCCAAATATGTTATTTGTCTTACATTGAAAAGTAATGTAAGTGTGGTGAATATACTATGTATAAATAGAAAAATTGTCCCACATCGGAGAAATATCATAAGCTGGGATGATCACGCGATTATAAATAAGAGTCGTCCTTGAAACTTCGAGATGAACCCAAAGTCGTTTAAGTATCTCAAATACTCCTTTCGTCCCGATCATTTATTTGCCTTTTTTTAGGTATATTTTAATCAAAGGCAAACAAATGATTAAAACGGAGAGAGTATTGTATTAAAGAGCTCTTAAAATTTTGTATTAATTATGAAAATAATATAATTAGATTCGTGATAAAAAAAATGCTATCAATACAGTATAGAATTTCATATTATTTGCATATACTTTGTGTAATTCTTAGTATGTTATATATCTCACACTGAAAAATAATGTATGTGTGGTGAATATACTAATAATTATAAATAGTACAATAGCCCCATATCGAAAAATTAGCATAAGGTGAGTTAATCAACGTAGACCTGTGCATCGCACGGGCATGAAATATAGTATATATATATAAGAGGCTTTTTCGAGACACGTGAGTGGTTCCACGTTTATAGGAAGTATTATTATTATTATTATTATTATTATTATTATTATTTTATTTTATTTTTTTTATTATATAAGATGCGCGCAGCTTTCATTAAAATAAAATGTAAGTTTACAAGAAGTTGGTGGGGAGCCGAGAGACAATCTGGGCCCCGACCCCCTTAGCTATAGAAAAACTAAGTCTAGTGAAGATATAAGCGGCCACCCGAGCCCCTGCATCCTGAGATACCGAGAATTTCTGGATCCGCTTGAGCAAGTCAATAGCTTCCGAACCCAACTCCCCAAGTGAAGAAAAAGAGAAGGGTAGGAAACCATATCCAGCAGCCGCGCACAAATCCCTATACTTAACATACTTGCGCTGAGCAGCATCAGCGACAACCCGTCCCGGCACAAAATCGGTCAGCCCAGTCTGCGTCAAGGGGGAAGACCCTGTCGAATCCACACACACATCACGCCCTCTGTCCCAGGAATAAAGCAACAAATCCGCAGGACGAAGAGATCCGCCGTGTCCGTCAACTAAACCGATATCCACCTCCCGGCCCGAAGAAATACCAGACCTATAGCAAATGTCGAATAAGGTGTCACGAACAAGGTTATGCCGATGCTTGACCCCCACAGTGCCAGTACAAGAGACTTCGTGGTCCCCATAAATATCACCAGCAAAAACCCGAGAGCAAGCAGGACAAGGCCTAGATACCACGAATAACGGAACACCCATACGATATCCTAGCACACTACGGTAAGTCCTCCCGTTCATAGTCTGACCCAACCCAGAGATAGGAACCGCACGCAACCAATCAGAGGAGTGGGCACCAAGCTGGGACTTCCACAATGCAAGCTGACGCGGTGTCAAAGAGTAAACAGATTCTGCAGTAGCAGCAATCCTCGCAAAATATATATCTGCCAATTTTTTCATAAGTTTAGGAGCAGCGATTTCACTAGGATCACGTAATAAAGTAGAACCTGTAGTCTCCGAAAACACCTGCAAGGCATCATCAAAAGTAGGATCAGCATCCACAATACCAGAAGGCCGTAGTAGCTTAGCCTGCAAATCGGCAGACTGCAAACAGGACGCCAAAAAAGCATAGTACAAAACATCCCCGGCAGCATAAACACCGAGCCCAACAAGATGAAAAGGGAAAGTGGCAAGGCGCCACTGCCAATCCCCAAAACCTGGCCCAGACGCGGTGACAATGCGTTCCAAGCTAGAACGAAGTGCTGCATCAAAACAGAGATGGACAGACCCAAAGACTCTCGGCGAACATGTACGGAGGGTAAAGTAGAGCTTAGAAATACCAGTACAAGCTCGAAGCAGAAGCAGCTCACATTGCGGGTCCTCAGTCTTAGCAACCAAATCCATAAGCTCGATGGTCTTAGTCACTCTCTTCGCTACAAGCTCACTGCCAAAACTAGGGCAATTACTGACATGCCCACCTAAAACAGAAACACCACGTAGAGGTCGGGCAATAGAAGGAGGGAAAACACCAGGAAGTCGACTCCGGGGATCCTCAGTAGGCAAAAAACCTCAGTCTTAGCGACATTAACATGGAGACCAAACTGAGGACCATCTGTCATAATCAAATCCAACACCTTCCCCACCTCCAAAGTATCCCCAACAATGGTGCCATCATCCAAGTACCAAGCCTGCAAACTCAAATCAAAAGAGTCCCGTATCTTGCACACCAAGGGATGCAAAACCAAAGCGAAAAGCAAGAGGCCCAAAGGATCACCCTGCTGGACTCCCTGACAAGACCACAAACAATGTTCCCCATAAAAAAGACGGGCAGGACGAGAGTAACAGAACTCCACCCAACGGGAAAGAATCGGGCAACGACGGCGAACTTCCAGAAGCATGGTAACAGGATCAACAAGGCTGAAAGCATTCTGGAAATCAACCAGCAACATAGAAAGCCCCACATCCCCACCACGAGCCTCAATGAACCGATTCAAGGCATGCAAGACAACCTCTCCTCCACCGGACACCCAAACCCCAAACTGAAGACCAGCAAAATAAGAACATAAAGAGGGACCAACCAAACAAGCACCAACCTTAGAAACAAGACGTCTCCATACGGTGCCAACAGCAATAAGACGAACACCACCACCAGGTTTAACAAGCGGCGTGAGCAGAGCGCTGGCAATGTACTCACCAAGCGCTAGTGGACATCTGCCCTCAAGAAAAAGATTGACCACTCTAGTAATAGAAGCATTCAGATCATCAGAGATAGCCTCAGCAGCGCCACTCAAACAGTCCATAAGGTGTTGGGCACGAAACCCATCCTTCCCACAAGAAGTGCCCCAAGAGTGACATCAGAATAGGGGGCGACGCCAGAGGAAGAAAGCACCTTAACAGCAGCAGTATAGTGGCCATCACAAATCTTCCGCCGACATTGGTAGGGGTTAAGCTCACTCAAATCCAGATCCTCCTCCACATGAAACGAGGGAGGTACCTCATCCAAACACTCCCGCAAAAGCTGCAAACCACCTCCAGGCACCCCCAAGCGAGAATAGCCCTGGTAATACTCTCCTCCTGACGTTGTCGCCTAATAGCAGTCCTACACTCAAGATTACTCCTACGAGCGAAGGTCTTAAGCAGACAAAGAGGCAACACAAGCAAACGAACCCAACAAGAGAGGTCACCAGGAGAGTCAGCCACATCATCCAGGACCCCCTTTAAAATCCGAGCAAACCCAAGACGACACTTAGGAGAAATAGATTTTACGGTGCGAAGGCCCAAAGAAAATAAACGATCAAGTGAAGACACAGACCACTGAACAGGCTCAGCCCCATCATCAGACGAAAGAACCGAGTGAGACGGCGATGAAGGTCTAGGGATACCGTGAATAATAAAGGTGACGATGCCATCACCACAATCTGGAGGCGCAACAAAATCACCCCGACCATGCCGACACCTAGAGCGAAAGGTATGGGTTTTAAAGCACTCCCTACACAACCAAAGCCCCATTCGCTTCAAAGTAATCTCGGCATTAGAGAAAACCGTCAGACTATCAGAAAGAGTGTGACGTGTCAAACCCATAGCACCATCAAGACAGTGCCGATCCTGAAAATGCTTTTGCCAGGCGGCCTTAGTAAGGCCCTTACCACGACCATCCGGACACTCATGAATACTCAAAAAAGGACAATGAAAACGAACCAAGGCAGCCGACATGACAAAGGAAAAGAAAAAGAAAATAATAAAGTAATAATACCTAATAAAGTAATAAAGCAATAAACCCTAATATGAGCATGATGATACTGTTCACGTTCAAGCCAAATAACGGCCACCATCACGGCGTCCACAGCCCGGCCCACAAACAGCCACCACAGCGACGGCCATCACCGGCCACTACCAGCAAACCCCGGCAAGAAGCAACGAACACCAACCCAACAACCGACGCCGATACGATCAAGAAATTGCCATGACTACTGCAACGAAAAAAAAGCCACGGCAAGACGACACCGCCGACACCACGATGACCCACCACCATAGAGGCACCGAAGCAACACCCAAAACGACGACTAGAACACGCGAAACAAAAACGAAAAAAAAAACAGGAGAAAAAGAAGAAGGGATACCAAAACCCTATCACAACCACCAACTTCACCATAAACCACCAGCAAGCGACGCCAAAAGACGAACGAAACTAGTAGCAGCAGAGCAACAAACGGCCACCAGACGTCCAGCAGCAGCAGACCGCCGCGACGACGCAAGCAGCAACACAACCGTGACGACGCAACGTAAACAACGCAAACCCTAAAAAAAAATGAAAACCCTACACTAAACACGCCGCCAATTGCGACGGTCGACGCCAGTGATCAAAAGAAACGGCCGTCGACGGGCTGTTGAACACAACCCCAAACTCCCTCTCTCTCACTGCCGCCCTAATCTCCAAAACGTCTGTAAACACCACCCACAACCACACCTCGGCCGGCGACGAGAGGTCTGGTTGGCTAGTGTGGTTGGGAGGCCGGCGAGACGAGGAAAGGCGGTAGCCACCGCGTGCCATAAAATCCCCTGCAGTCGCACGCTCTCTCTCCCTCTCAACGTTCAAAAATGGCTTGAGTCTTAGCAAGAATGCAAGAATGCATTGTCCTTCTTATTCATCCATATAGGGTAAACAAAGGACAAAGTTATTTACAAAGAATTAACCCCTAAATCCAAAGAACTAGCTTTGGAATCCATTAAGACTAAGTATGGCATTTCTACACTTTGATTTATGTATTTTGCTTAGGATTCTAATGCTAACAGAAAGCTTGATTAGGTGAAGAACATGTTGAGCTGTATGTTTTAACGCTGCAAAGACTCGAGTACTCCTTTCCTGCCAGATGTGAAAACAAGCTGCAGCAAGGCAACTGCATATCTAACCGTTCTTCCAATGTCTTCTATGAGGCCTTTGAGCACACCAGTTGAGTATTTGCCTACAGTCTTGAGTATTGCAACCAAATTTAAGCTATTGAGTTAGTCCTTCCCATACCTCTTTGGAGAAATCACAACTGAAGAAGAGATGAGCTTGGCTTTCATTTGCACCCTTGCATAGGATACATCTGTTGATTATTTGCAGCCCTTTGCTAGCCATATTGTCAAGGGAAGCAAGCTTATTCTGCATAGCAAGGGAAGTAATGATCTTATGACTTGGAACAATGAAGTTAGTATTGATTGCAGAGATCCAGGGGAGAATCTGTTGCTTAGTTCTAAACCAATGGTAGGCAAGACTGATGTTGAACTTGCCATGAGGAGCCCAGGAAGAAAGGAGAGAGTCAGCAGCATTAGAGTGAGCAACTTGAGTGAGGATCCCATCTTTTACCTTAAGGATGCTTCTGAAATTCTCAGAGTAGAAGTCCTTGCATTCAGTCTCCCATATAGTCAAAGACTGAAGATGATAGGCTTTGTGCCAGACAGACCATAAGCAATCCTGTCCTGACTGAAGCAGCCATATCCATTTAGATAGCATTGCCTTATTCCAGGAAAGAAGTTCCTTTACATCAAAACCACCTTCAATCCAAGGAGAGCATAAACCGTTCCATTTTAAAAAAAAATGAGTTTATGTTTGCCAGCCTCAGAGTTCCAGAAAAAATCTCGACAAATCTTAGTAATGATCTTGTATATGTTCCTAGGGAAAAGAACATTAGCACTCCAGAAATTAGTAAGCCCAAAGATGACTGAGTTTAACAGCTTGTTTACTGAGCCTGCCATTCCTGAAGTAAGCCTGCACTGCTTTGCAGAAATCCTGCCCAGTGATGTTCCATGAACTTTTAAAAAACTCAGATGAGAAGCCATCTGGACCAGGGCTTTTATCAGAACCAATACTGAATAGAGCCTTTTTAATCTCATCAAACTCCACAGGCTTGATCAGAGATGGGATATCTTCTTCACTAAGACAAGAACCTTGCCGAATAAACTGAGTATCAATGGGTTCAACAGGAACATGGGTACCTAGCAGACCTTTGTAATAGTCAACAAAACCCTTAGCAACATTCTCAATGCCCTGCAATCTATTCCCATCTTTATCATGAATCTGGCCAATAATCTGTTGTTGCTTCCTTTCATGAATTCTTGCAAATAAGTACTTAGAGGAAGAGTCATTATAAGAAATATGCTTGATTTTAGCTTTTTGCTTAATAATGTTGCCCTCAGTCTTCCTGAGTTTTGTATAAGACTTAAGAAGATCCCTTTCTTTATCATAGAGAACATGAGAGAATCTATCTTTTTGAATTTGATCTTGGCAAGTATAAAGATCAGCAAGACAAGTATCAATTCTCCTAGCCAGATTTGAAAAGTACCTTTTATGCAAATCTTTAAGTTTAAGCTTGACATTTTTTAGTTTTGCAAAAAGCTTAAAAATCAGAGACCCATGTACAGGCATCATCCAGGCTTCCTCAACCAAAGTGAGATAGGCAGGGTGACTAACCCAACAGTTAAGAAAGCTGAATCTGTTACCTCTATGATGATCCTCACAAACAGTAACCAGAACAGGTGAATGATCAGAAATCCCTGCAGGAAGGAATTGAGCTGAAGTAGCAGGGAACATAGACTACCAATCATGGTTAGCAAGGGCTCTATCCAGTTTAACCCAAACTAGAGTATTGGCATCCTGTTTGTTAGTCCAAGTCATATTACAACCCGAAGCATTAATATCATCCACTCCACACTGCAGTAAACAAGTATTAAAATCTTGGATATCAGAGTAGTTAGGAGAGGAATGACTATCCTTCTCACTAGCATCTCTGACCACATTAAAATCATCCAGAAGGAGCCATGCTTGACCAGCAGTACTCAAGATAAGCTGATCCCAAAGAGCATTTCTGGCAACTGCACTATTACTTGCATAGACAAAACTTCAAGAAAAGTAGAGCAAGTAGCATGATGGGTAACTTTGCAATGGATGAGTTGATCAGTTATAATGATAGGAACAATAGAAACATTTGTAGCATTCCAAATGACCCAAATCCTTCCATTTTAATGAGCTTCATAATTGCAAATCACCTGATACTTTCAGAACTTATAATTGATGATCCTAGCAGATTTCCCATACTTAATTCTTGTTTCCAGTAATCCAAGAATATCCAACTTTTGAAACTTTAAAAACCCCTGAACTTCCTTTTGTTTTAGAGGGTCATTACCCCATCTAATGTTCCAAGAAGCAATCTTCATTTAGAGAGTATCAGGAGGATGAGAACCCATTGACTGGAATCCCTAAGGATTTCAGCAGATAATGAATCAGGGGTATACTTCTGAGAGGTTAGACCATCCTCAGACTCTGATATGGATCCTCTCTTCAAGGCTATTTGAGTATCCCTTATCTGGTCCTCCTTGCTACATACTTGGTGCTTTACATAAAGGATGTGATGTGCAGGGGACACCTGCTTGGCAACAACCACTTCTGATGTACCACCTAGCAGACAAGGCTTATCAACAGTAGAGTCCAAACATAATTAAGGGTGAGAAGGGTCTGGGATATCATCAGTAACATTTTTATCTGGGCCAACTTCAGATAGATTAGAGAATCTATTAGAGGTGGAAATAGGTGTTGTTGATGTGGTAGGCAACTTAGCTCTCTTCAAGGCTATTTGAGCTTGTTGCAACCCATCCAACTTGCAGCATTCTGAGTGCTTTTCAGCAGGCTTAGGAGAGGCATGAGATCCTGCAGGAAGAGTAGAATTACTTCTGCTGGAAGACATAACCAAACCTGAAGCAGCTGAGGTACCACCTAGCTTGCAAGGTAAAGGCTGATCCTTCCTCTCTTCAAGAGAAGAAGAAACCTTCTTCTTATTCTTTTTACAGGAAGCAGTTTTATGTCCCGTTTTCCCACATTCAGAGCAATAGAATGGCAACCATTCATATTCAATCCTTTGCACAGATGGTCCATTAGGTGTTTGAATACTCAAGGTAGTAGGAAGAGAAGAGGAAATATCCACCTCAATCATCACCCTGGCAAATGATAACTTTTCCTTACAAGTGGTAGGCTTGTCAGCAAACATAGGTCTATCAATTTTGCTAGGCATCTTGCTTAGGACAGTAGAAGACCATAGATAGGGATCTAAGTCAGGAAAGAGCACCCAGACAGAAATAATAGAGACCCTTTCCATGGCAGTGGAGAAAGAAAGAGTCCATTGTTTTAGGATTAGGGAGTAGGAGCCCATTTTCCAAGGACCTCCTTTCAACACATTGTTCATATCTTCCTCTGAATTAAATCTAAAGTTAAACCATCATTTTTTAAAGTATTGAACAACAGGTTTTGCAATGGCTCCCCAGGATTTTGTGACAAAATCTTGAACCATCTTTAATGAAGGTTTTGATCCAATTATATTGCCCATAAGAGTAAACTTCCACATATTTAGTTCTTCTTGAAAATCTTCAATAGAGATGTCAATATCATTACAATCTGCACTTTCAGCATGATAGAATAGATTCATGCCAATCTTTGTTCTTGGTTGAACAATGTCAGACCATTTCTGGGTTTTAGACAATTGCTCAGAAGGACCAATCACAGGCACAATGACATAATTATTAGCCGCTACAGAAGCAGCAGTATCAATAACAGAAACATTCTCAATAGTTGTAGTCACTGGAACAGGAGCATTCTCAGTAACAATAATAGGAGCATTCTCATGAGCAATTACAGGATTTTCCTTCAAAAGTTGAACTGATTCATTAAGGGAATTATTAACCAGTTGTGTCACAGATTTCAAAGAGCACTTTAATGGAGTTTAAGATGAAGAAGAATCATTCAAAACATCCACAATAAGATCATTTAACGTAATCGAAGAAAATGAGGAAGAATGGGTTTTGGGCGAAGACGCAGAATTACCCACAAAATTAGTATCAATGACATCCAGATGAGCTGTAGAACCTATTGGGGTTTGAATCTTGGGAGGTCGACCTCTCCCTCGCGCCATTAGAGCTTCAGAATCAACTTCAATGGTGAAGAGAAAACAGAGAATACCGGCTTAGAGAAAGAAATTTCTTCTCTCTAACAACTATATTATTATTATTATTATTATTATTATTTTTTTTTTTTTTTTTTATTATTATTATTATTATTATTATATGCGCGCAGCTTTCATTAAAATAAAGTGTAAAGTTTACAAGAAGTTGGTGGGGAGCCGAGAGACAATCTGGGCCCCACCCCCTTAGCTATAGCAAAACTAAGCCTAGTATTATTATTATTATTATTATTATTATTATTATTATTATTATTATTATTATTATTATTATTATTATTATTATTATTATTATTATTATTATTATTATTATTATTATTATTATTATTATTATTATTATTACATTAATAATAATAATATTATAATATTATTTTTTGTCATTTTCTTAATTAATGATTATTATCACTACTACTACAGTAGTACTACTGTAGTAGTAGTACTACTACTGCTACTACTATTGTTATTATTATTATTATTATTATTATTTTTTTTTTTTAGTATAATTATGCGCGCAACTTTCATTAAAATAAAATGAAAAGTTTACATGAAGTTGGTGGGGAGCCGAGAGACAATCTGGGCCCCCACTCCCTTAGCTATAACAATACTAAGTCTGGCAAAAATATAAGCGGCCACCCGAGCCCCAGCATCCTGAGATACCGAGAATTTCTAAATCCGCTTGAGCAAGTCAACAACATCCGAGCCCAGCTCCCCAAGCGAAGAGAAAGAGAAGGGTAGGAAACCATATCCAGCAGCCGCGCATAAATCCCCATACTTAGCACATTTGCGCTGAGCAGCATCGGCGACAACCCGTCCCGGCACAAAATCGGACATCCCAGTCTGAGTCAAGGGGGAAGACCCTGTCAAATCAACACACACATCACGCCCTCTGTCCCAGGAATAAAGAAGCAAATCCGCAGGACGAAGAGATCTGTCGCGCCCGTCAACCAAACCGATATCAACCTCCTTACCCGCAGAAATACCAGACCTATAACAGATGTCAAATAAGGTGTCACGAACAAGGTTATGACGATGCTTAACCCCCACAGTACCAGCACAAGAAACAGCGTGGTCCCCATACACATCATCAGTAAAAACCCGAGAGCAAGCAGGACAAGGCCTAGATACCGCGAATAACGGAACACCGAGGCGATACCCCAACACACAACGGTAAGTCCTCCTGTTCATAGTCTGACCCAACCCAGAGATAGGAACCGCACGCAACCAATCAGAAGAGTGGGCACCCTGCTGAGACTTCCACAACGCAAGCTGACGCGGTGTCAAAGAGAAAACAGATTCTGAAGAAGCAGCAACCGTCGCGAAATATATATCTGCCAATTTCTTCATAAGTTTAGGGGCAGCGATTTCACTCGGATCACGTAAAAAATCAGAACCTGTAGTTTCCGAAAACACCCGCAAGGCATCGTCAAAAGTAGGACCAGCACATATAATACCAGAAGGCCGCAAGAGCGCAGCCTGCAAAACTGCAGACTGCAAACGGGAAGCCAGAAAAGCATAGTGTAAAACATCCCCCGCAGCATAAACACCGAGTCCACCCAAATGAAAAGGGAAAGTGGCAAGGCGCCACTGCCAATCCCCAAAACCAGGCCCAGACGCGGTGACAATACGTTCCAAGCTAGAACGAAGCGCTGCATCAAAACGAAGATGGACAGACCCAAAGACCTCCGGGGAGCAAGTACGGAGGGAAAAATAGAGTTTAGAAATACCAGTACAGGCCCGAAGCAGAAGCAACTCACATTGCGGGTCCTCAATCCTTGCGACTAAGTCCATAAGCTCAACGGTCTTAGTCACTCTTTTCGCCACAAGCTCACTGCCAAAAATGGGACAAGTACTGACAGGCCCACCCAAAACAGAAACACCACGCAAGGGCCGAGCAATAGAAGGGGGGAAAACACCGGGTAGCCGACTCCGAGGATCCTCAATAGGCCAAAAGATCTCAGTCTTAGCCACATTAAGATGGAGACCGAAACGAGGCCCATCCACCATAATCAAATCCAAAACTCTCCCCACCTCTAAAGTGTCCCCAACAATGGTGCCATCATCCAAATACCATGCTTGCAAAGTAAGATCAAAGGAATCCCGGATGTTGCACACTAGGGGATGCAAAACCAAAGCGAAAAGCAAAGGCCCTAAAGGATCACCCTGCTGGACACCCTGACAAGACCAGAAACAATGCTCCCCATAATAAAGACGGGCAGGGCTAGTGTAACAAAACTCCACCCAACGGGAAAGAACCGGACACCGACGGCGGACTTCCTATAGCATAGTCACACGATCAACAAGGTTGAAAGCATTTTGGAAATCAACTAGCAACATAGACAGTCCCACATCACCACCACGGGCCTCAATGAGCCGGTTCAAGGCATGCAAGATAGCCTCTCCACCACCGGACACCCCAACCCCAAACTGAAGGCCAGCAAAATAAGCAGACAAAGAAGGACCAACCAGACAAGCACCAGCCTTAGAGACAAGACGTCTCCAGACAGTGCCAACAGCGATAGGGCGAACACCCCCGCGTGGTTTAACAAGTGGCGTGAGCGGAGCGCTAGCAATGTACTCACCAAGGGCTACAGGGCACCGACCCTCCAGAAAAAGATTAACCACCCTAGTAATAGAAGCGATCAAATCATCTGAGACAGCCACAGCAGCACCACTCAAACAATCCAGAAGGTGTTGGGCACGAAGTCCATCCCTCCCGCAAGAAGTACCACGCGGGAAACCACGAATCATATCCAAGACCACTGCCGAAGAGGCAACAAGAGAATGATGATCCACAGGCAAAGGAGACAATGAAGGAGATGGGACGACAGGATGCTTCTCACGCAAAGCACCAAGAGTGGCATCAGTGTATGGGGCGACACCGGAGGAAGAAAGCACCCTAACAGCAGCAGTATAATGACCATCACAAATCTTCCGCCGACACTGGCGGAGGTTTTGCTCACTCAAATCCAGATCCTCCTCCACACAAAACGAGGGAGGAACCTCAGCCAAACTGTAAACCCGAAAAGTACCCAATTTGCTTAAGCAATAGCTTATGGATACTTTTCAGTAGAACTTAAGTTTTTAATATAGGAATTTTTGTTCCGAGTCGTATTTTGAAATTCCGCGTTCGTATTTGGAATTTTTGAGAGATGTCATGAAAAGACCGTTTTTAGTCATCTTTGACTTTTCTTGACTTTTAAATCGTCTTTGACTTTTTCTTGACTTTTTAAAGTCGTATTTACTTTTCTTGACTTTTAAAGTGTCTTAAACTTTTCTGGACTTTTAAGTCATTTTTGACTTTTTCCGACTTTTTAGTCGATTTTGACTTTCGTTGACTTTTCCCGACTCGTCTTATAATTATGAAGACCGAAATTTTATTTAAAAAAATTATATTTTTGATTTATTTTTATTTAGATTTATTAAGATTTATCATAATTTAATATAATTATTTTGAATTTATTTGGAATTTAAAGAATAACTTTTACGGTTTTTAACCGAATCGTCATTTAACTATTCCCGACGCATCGTAAAGCGCGCAACAAAATCGAAACTCGACTTTGGCATGAGTCACGCGGCCATGTCATCGTTTTCCACTCACGATTGGATATTTTAATTGATTCGATTAAAATAATACAAATATCTTAGATATTTGTTACTTTATCGATCCGTCAACAGAAATTACGCAAATCGAGCAAAAACAGACCCGATGATCACCTTACCCACACGGCTCATCCTCTCCTCTAATAGACTTTGATATTTTCATTTCTTTTGATTAATATATCATAATATCTAGATATTATTTTTACTTTATCGATCAGTTAACGAAAACTACGCAAAACGCTCGAAATCGGACCCGACAAGCTCAACATCACACGGCTCCCTTACCACTCTTAAGCCTTGATATTTTCATTATTTTTCATTTTAATATCATAATATCTTGATATTAACTTTATCGTAAATTATATTTAATCATTTACCGTAAAATAATTATTAAACGCGAGTCAATTACGTAACAACAATTTCAAAACTCGACATCTATTCTTGCCTATATTTACACGGCTCCACCATCACTCTCCACTCACCAACAACTTTTCATTTTTACAACAACTCAAATAAAGATCAAAACATCGCTTTATTTAATCGTTCTTCGTGTTCTTCGTCGTTCATCAATCGTTCTTCATCGTTCTTGAGCAAAACCTTTATAAAATCTTCGTTTCTTAATTAAATCCATCCTAATTTATATTTCTAGACTCTCCTCTTCGCTCCTCATCTTCTAGTACGGTTTATTTTCAATTCCGTCAAGATCGTTTTCATCATTTAATTATGGAAAATTTAGTTTAAGTTCTAATAATTGTTTTTCTTGTTATTTCTTATAGGGGAAGAGTTTGAAGACGAATTTGGGGACTCTTATATTTTGGGTGAAGACTAGTAGAAGGGTTTTCTTATTTATATATTTCTTATATTTTGGTGCTAAGTGATTTTGGCTAGCTAAGGTAACGATTCCGTTTTACTCGACGAATTAATGTCACATAGCCTTAGTTTTGTTTTTGTAGTCTTTAGTTTTGGCTCATGTTATAGTATTTAAGAGTTAAGTTAGTAACATAGCCTTTAATTTGATTTATTTGGATTTTGGTTCATCTTTATTTTTGGTTCATGTTTTATGATTTATGGATTTTTAGTTAGTAATATGTTAAGTAGTGATTATTATGTTGTTTTATGATTCTTGATGATTTTTATGTTTTATGGAATTTTTATGTTGATTTATTATTCTTGATAATTTTTAAGTTGTAGGAAATTTTTATGTTGATTTATTGTTCTTGAAGAATTTTAATGATTTTTACTAAGTTATGATTTTTATGTTGTTTAGGAAATTTTAACAAGTTTGTGGTTCTTGATGAATTTTGATGATTTTTAACAAGTGATGATTTTTTTATGTTGTTTATGAAATTTTAACAAGTTTAGTGTTCTTGACAAATTTTGATGATTTTTAATAAGTATGATTTTTATGGATGTTTGTTAAAATGGTTGGTTGATGATTAAAACATGTTAGAATTTATTTTGTTGTTGTTGGTGTGGAGAACCGTGTAGAGGCAGCCCAAACCGGGCCCAACCAGGCCGGTCCAGGCCGGTTCAGGCCGGTCTGGGTTGGTCCAAGGTGGGTCCGGGTTTTGGTCTTTGGGTTGTGTCGATGTTTGATTGATTGGTTGTTGTTTTGACGGGTTTTGAATATGTTAAAGCATGCGGGAAATATTAGAAAAACGGTTTTAAATAAAAAGTGTAAAATCTGCCATTTTTATCAAAACAGGCCGTGGGGCCCAAAACAGGCCCATGTGGGTCCGGCCCAATTCAGCCCGTGGGTCCCACCTTGGGACTCGTGTCGGTTTTTGAGTTATCGTCATTTTTATCGTGTTTTGTAATATTTAGCAAGTGGGAAATATTAATAAGTAAAATATTTAATTAAAAAGGTTTTCATAAAATTATTATTTCTCACATGTTAGAAATTATAATACGAGATTAGTTACGTTGAAATCATTTAAGTCAAGCGGGTTTTGGGTATAATATGATAATTCACATGTTAGAATTTTCAATAAAATAACATGTAATGAATATGATGATTTTATGTCTATGTGATAAAGACTCTGCTTCTAGCCGGTTTGATCCAACGGGTTTGGACAAACTAAGATCTAGTCAGCCCCGATTTGCCTGATGACCCGTCGCGGGACTCGGGTCGGGGATTTGTCTTCAAGTCAGGTTGTATTTAATTAATGAATTAGCCTTAGTAGATATGAGGCGATATGATATGTGATTATTATTGATATGCAATTAGTCACATGATAGGATGTTTTCCCGTGACTGATTTATTATATGGTTGGTGTCGTGTTGACTAAGTACCCATAGAGAATTATGGATATATGGCGTCTTGACCATTATAATTCTAAATGAGTAGCTTGGACCACGACATTGATAGGCCGTACTATCTTTAACGAGCATACGGAGTTTGGCGCTTGATAGCGTTTGTGTCTCGGCTTGGTGGGTTTATATCCAAGTCGGGGCATGGCTGCCTGATCCGTTTTGGGACTGGAGTCAGCTTAAGTACTAGCCATCTCTGCTTAGGGGGTCGCCTAGTAGAGTTTCTCATAGACGGTAATGTCATGGGACGGGGAACGGAATAGCTGTTGTCGCTAGGTCTGATCAGTCTAGGACTAGGATGTTTTCCTACCTTGTGGTATAGCCTCGAGTTACAGAAGTCTTCTATCGATGGTCCTAAGAACTTATGCCTGTTTGTAGAGGTATTGGTCTTTCATGTTTGTATGATTCTAGGAGTTCTAGAAGGTGAGATGCAAGCCGGCTAGGATTGATAGAGTTTGGATTACCGATTGTTAACTGATTCACATGATTACGTGTTGATTAGGGTTTGAGTGTATCATGGCCATGTTTCTGAGAGGAACCTCTGAGCTAGCATACCAGCGTCCCTACCTCGAGTGATAGTTTATTATCGGTTTCACATGATAGCTTTCACATGCTAGGTTATTTGTTAGTTATTTGTTTCATAACATGAAAAGC
>JAIUZE010072037.1:0-26523 GCA_022085475.1 Heliosperma pusillum | reverse complement strand
CTTGTAACATTTTTGTGGATGCACACTAGCCCTTTTGTTTGTGGTATATTGTACTTGGTTGGAAGAATTTTAGACTTTGGGGACTATTAGTGTTTGTTAGAATGAATTTGTGATTTGAGGAAAATGGTATAGATCTAATTTCACCCTATGGTGGTGAGAGTTGGTATCCTTGAGGAAAGTATGGTAAAATCTGTTTGATGATTTTAGTGTATAAATGCTTGTCATGACTTGTATGTAAATAGTTCATGATATTCGATGGTGTAAGTTGAATGAGTTGGCTAGGATTTCTTAACTCATTAATAATTTAATCTTTTGGTCTTAAAAGTGTAGTATTGTTTTGAAGACCATGCTTATGATATGTCTAAGTGGTGTAAATGAGAAGCTTTAAATGATATCTTGAGGTGCGAAATACTTTCGAGGTTAAGCGACTTCTTGTGCATGGCTTCCTATTGTGTGTTTGTGAGTATAGGCTTGGTGGAAAAGCATTTGGCTATAGTCCTTGGATTTAAAGATATGATCTTATCTTATGGTATTGGAGACTCGTTTGAAGTAGGAAGGTTTCGGTAAGTTGAACCATATTACTTGAGGATTATGATGTGACTTATGATGGAAATACATTGGGATGTTAATGATGATGTTTGGCTTGATGTTGTACTTTGATAATAATGAACTCGTGGGCTATATGATGTTGATAATGACGTTTTGTTCGGTGTTCTAATTTGTGGCCTTAGGAGTTGAAAAGAGATTAGGATGGAGAATTCCTTATTGGTTCTTCGGTTTTTGAAACCTTTGGGAATGTGTCAAATTATGGAGTTGAGAGAATGTTTCTATGCTTGAGTTGCAATTCCGCAATCGGGAATCCGTGTTATATGAAAGGGTGGATGAATTGGGTTGTAATCTATTTGTTAAATCTAGGTGTACCTTACTCCGATGATTTGTGGTACGATGGTCCCTTGTAAGAGACCTTTGTTATTGGAATGAGTTGCTTTACTACCACCCTAAGTCTGAAAGGAGAAATTTTGTGGATTAAACCTTAAACCTTTACTCATGCCATCATTTCTTTTAATTTCCATTCTTGAATGTTTTTGTCAAGATTGATCTTTAAGAAATCGCATGCTCGTATCTTATTTCTCACTCAGATATCTTCATTACTCTACTATCTGCTTTGCCTCTTCCTCAATCTCGTTTTCCTTTTTCGCCTTAGCCTTTTTCATCTTATCGTAGTCTTTAGTGACGCTTCCTAATGTTCCTTGTATCATGTTCTTTTATCCCTACTCTCTGGAGAGGTAGTGTTTCTTATTAGCTAACGTAAGGGTTAGTAGGTGTGTTTTGAAGAAGTTTCGAATATGGTACCTAACCGTCCTATTAAACTAGTTTCATGTTTAGATGATTATAAGGATTTGAGGATAGCTTAGGATGAAACTCTCCTAGTGGTTTTAGACTATGAAAGCTTAATGTTGCAATATCATTTTGAGGATCGAAATAAGCATAATGATAGTTGGTAGTTGTGGTTAAGAATTTTAGTGATTCTTTAAGTGTTACTTGGGAAATTGTGGTCTTTAAATGTTGGACCCTAACGGGAATAATTACCTTGTGGAATTTGGATTGGATGACCAAACTTGAGGGATATGGTCATAAGCGAAAACCGTTGTATTGGGAGTTTGAAAGAACTAAATAAATTGATGAGCGGTCGCATTGCTCTATGAATGGCAAAAGTTAAGTGAAATGAGATTTGTGAGACTAATCTCTTTTGAGGTTTAGTGATTCGACTTTTGAAGAGGAGAAGGTTCATTGTTAATGATTTAGGATGATGGGTTTTGGAATAATTTGAATCAAAGGATTTCATGATAAGTCTCTTTTACCTTGTGGTTGTTAGCGATCATGTCTCCCTAGATATAAATATTTTGTTGGTGGTTTCTAAGGAGAGTTTTGACGGAGCTAAAAGATTAGAGTACGTAATGAAATTTTCACGTGGGTTGTTAGTTGTGGAGTCTATCGTGCCGATGGACCTTAGAAGATTCTAATTGAATTGGAATAATTGGGAGTTGTTACTCGAAGTATCATGTTTATAAAATATTTTGATAGGAATCTGATGATTGAAAATGTTGAGGATATATTGCACTCTCTTGAGAACTAGATTACCCGTGGAGTTAGTGATGTCGAGTTGCAATCGACATTTGAATTGTCATAGATGGAAGATAGTATTGTGTTTCATTCCTCTCTTTTTCCTCAACTTGATCTCTACTCAATCCGCTACTCTTTAATTCTTTCCCTTTTTAGTCCATTTTGATCGTTGGACGTATCTCTTAGTATCACGAATTGTGATTTCGATGTTCGAGTCGCTTTACGTTCGTGTAATGTCTTCTTATTTTGATTTTATCTTGATAAAACTTTCAAATTTCCATATTATATTTCTAATTTAACGTTTCAAAGAATTCTAAAGATGGTTTGTGTTCCCTCTTTTTGGAGAAAATGGATTTCTTTTACTTTTATATTTGGATTTTGCGTATGGTTGGATGTTTGCACTTGTTATTGGAGACGTCTGATAACTAGTCCTGCACTGACTAACGTTGTTTTGAATTTCGATTTCACTATTTCGACTTTAATTTGATTTGGATAATTTGAGTTCTCGTTCGCGACGAGCATTCTTGTGATCCGTAAGTAAGTTTCGCACTTATGAAGAATTTTCCTTAAACCATTTTCGAGATGAACCTCGTTTCATAAATATTCCCCTTATAAGAGTTTTCGTATTAATTTTGAAAACCGATTCTTGTCTTTAATACTTTTGTTTTCTACTCTCAAGTTTCGAGGACGAAACTTTTTAAAAGGTGGGGTGATTGTAACACCCGCAAATGTACCCTATTTTTCTAGTAGAAATATTTTACGAAAGCTTTTCAGTAAATTTAAGTTTTAAATTAGAATTTTAAGTTCCGAGTCGAATTTAGAATTTCCGAGTTCGTATTTGGAATTTCCGAGAGATTTCATGAAAATCCCGTCTTAAGTCGAGTTTGACTTTTCTTGACTTTTGAGTCGAGTTTGACTTTTCTTGACTTTTGAGTCGAGTTTGACTTTTCTTGACTTTTGAGTCGTCTTTGACTTTTCTTGACTCTTGAAAAGCGGTAGTTAACCTTTTCTTTAACTCTTGAAAAGCGGCTTCACAAGCTTCATTCCAGACGAACTTGGTTTCTTTCTTCAACAATTGGGTCATCGGTCTAGCAAGCTTTGAAAAATCCTTGACAAATCTACGGTAATAACCAGCTAAACCAAGGAAACTTTGGACCTCTCTTACATCGATCGGACTCTTCCAATCAACAACGGCCTCAATTTTAGAAGGATCCACCATTACACCTTCTTTAGAAATTACATGCCCAAGAAAGGACACCTTAGGTAACCAAAATTCGCACCTGGAGAATTTGGCAAACGACTTCTGACGACGAAGAACACTCAAAATAGTCTTTAGATGAATAACATGCTCTTCTTCGGGCTTGGAGAAAATAAGAATATCGTCAATGAACACCACCACACACTTATTGATCGGGTTGTCGCGTACCCTAATCAAGGATAAATAACCCTTGGCTAGGCTAAAAACAAATAAATGCAGTTAGGGAAGTAAGGGGTCGATCTCGGGGAGACGGGAGATACTTGTGAAAAGATATGATTAGAATTTCAACTTGTATGATTGTCACAATGGTTATTACTAATGTTAGGAAACTAAAACAATAATTAATGACTCAATATAGAAAAGGATCTAGGGAAGTAGGTTCACACATGTAGATTAACATATTGATGAAATTGGATTTAGGATATGCAAATAATTCATTGTGAGTTCGTAAGAATGATGTGTTTATTACAATTATAGATCAGATGGTCTAGCAGGCTTATAGGCGATTTACTAGGTCTTAATCTACCATGTCATGCTTTGTCTATTCAATTCTCGTATGTCTACCTTGGAAAAGAATTCCATACTAGTCAATGATTATGGCCAAAAATCGTCAACTATCATTACAATCCAAACATGCATAGACACAACGTTTTAAAGGCACAATTTCTTTATCCAATTATCGTCTTTTAATCAATCTAACATGGCTACCCTACACCCTAGAAAGGTGACTACTTATGCACGATTAACAATGAAAGGGAAACTAAGATTATAAAACTAAGAATGGTAAACATGATAAAGGAAATACTAAAAGAAAATGAAACTATAATGTAAAAGCAAGAACAAGGATTACCGAAAAGGATGAGCAAAGATTGAAATGGAACAAGAACTTGAATAGGAAATACAAACCCGAAAGCTTGAGTTCCAATTACAAGTAGAACCATACAAACTTAGAACTAAACTAAACTAAACTAGAGAAAACTAATACTAAACTAAACTAAAGATAGAAGAGAAGTGTTTTTGTGTACATCTTAGTTGTGTGGAGGCTAGGCTATTTATAGGGTTGAGAGGCTGCCAAAATGCGTCCGGATTCATGCCCCTTAAACAAGCCATTAAGCCTTGCATTTAAAGAGAGGGAGATGACGTGAAGATGCATACGTCAGCAAACTTCCCCGATCGGGGATGTTGCACTCTTGGTCAATTGACTATCGTTTGATCTACCCTTGGTACGTGACTTGATATACCTTGACTCCATTGACTTTACATTCGAACGGGGACGTAACTAACACCTCTTGGGCCTTATTTCCTCCCCTATTTGGGCCTGATCATGTCCCCAAGGGTTAAGAGTTGGAGCATGAGGTTTGAGACGACTTTCGTCGACGAATAGCAAAACCGTCGCAACTTGTGCATATGAGCTCGGAATGACTTGAAACTTGTTCCCTTTGACTCGGAACCTCTAGATCTTTATAGCATGCCATCTTAACCTCGCGTAATCGTCCTTCTAAGCTTCTCCTTGCTCATATTTCCTTCAAATGACGAGATTTGAAGTAGAAACGACTAAATTCCTACAAATGACATTAAAGCACGAGAAATACTGCAAAGGAGAGATTAGCTCACAAAATCACTTCTTAAAGTGGATAATCCATATCAAATCGAGCTAAAATGAGGGGATAAAATCATACAAATATTCACTTATCACTTATCAAGATACTCACTAAATGTGCGGTTCATTTGATCCATAAAAATAGCGGGAGCATAAGTCAATCCAAATGGCATCACCTTGAACTCATAATGACCATATATACCTTGTACTAAAAGTGGTCTTCGGTATATCAACATCACCAACGGGAATTTGGTGATAACCGGATCTCAAATCAATCTTGGAAAAAGTAGAAGCACCCTTTAGTTGATCAAACAAATCTTCAAATCTTGGCAAAGGATACCTATTCTTGATTGTAATTCGGTTCAATTCACGGTAATCAATACAAAGCCTCATAGAACCATCTTTCTTCTTCACAAAGAGAACAGGAGCACCCCAAGGCGAGGCACTTGGTCGAATGAAACCTTTCTCAATCATATCATCAAGTTGTTTCCTTAACTCTTTCAACTCAGTCGGAGCCATACGGTAAGGAGCTTTGGCTATGGGTCCGGAACCATGTACAAGATCAATAGAAAATTCAACATCACGCTCGGGAGGAATCCCGGGCAAATCTTCGGGGAACACATCAACAAATTCACGAACTATAGGCACATCTTCAATATTTGGCAAAGAGGTAGTTGAAGAAGTCACAATACACAAGTATGCTTGGTGACCCTTTCTTCCCATACTCACCAATTTCATTGCGGAAATCAAAGACACACTCTTTCGGGGCTGAGATCCCTTATAGGTTATTCTAACACCTAAAGGACTCTTTAAATAAATCTTTTAATCTCGATACTCGAACCTAGCATGGTACAATGCTAACCAATCAATACCTAGAATTATATCGAACTTTCCTAGAGGAAACTTAAGGAGATTAGCGGGAAAGATAGTACCCGAAATAGATATTGGGACATTAGGATAAAAAGTAGAACAAGAGATAATTTCTCCGGATGGTAAGGATATGGGAGTATCCTCACTAGAAGTAGGCTTGATAGATAATTTATTAGCATAAGTCGAAGACACAAAGGACATAGAAGCACCGGTATCAAAAAGAATAAGACACGGTTGCTCTAAGATTGAGAACATACCCGTAATTATCTCCGGATGAGCATCGGCTTCGGCTCGGCTCAAAACGAAGATAGAACCCTTAGGTTTGGCAATTGAAGAGGGCAACTTACGATCCGGGCAATCATCATAACGGTGACCACTCTTTTGGAAAAAGAAGCAAATATAAGGTCGGTTGTAACAAGTCACACCGGGGTGGTATGGTTGTCTACAACGGTTGCACAAGCGACCTTGAGCTTGAGGAGGAGCATATGGCCTATGAGCCACGTTAGAAGTAGCTCAGGGAATGAAAGGAGCGGGAGCTCTTGTACTAGCATTTGAAGGAGGATTGAATCTCCTCTTGTTGGCGTAAGAGTTGCAGGAAGACGGAGTAAACGGTCTCTTCCCATAGACATTTGGCCTAGGAGTGAAAGAAGGAGAGGTATTATTCATCATAGCTTCATCCTTAATGGCCTTCATGGAGTTCTCGGCCCATAAAGCATCATCATATACATCCCCAAAGGAAGTAGAATTCCTCCTCACTTTACTTTGAAGTAAAGCACTAAGCTTTTTGCGGTAATAGAAAGCTGGGTCCTCGTCATCTTTGATGAGTCTCGGAGCAAAATCAGCAAGCTTGTTGAACTCCGTGGTGAAGTCTTGTGCCGACAAGTTACCTTGCTTGAAGTCAATAAATTCCTTGAGCCTTTGTTGCTTTAGTTCCTTGGGATAAAATCGACCTTCAACTAGAGCTTTGAAACAAGCCCAATTGAAATCATCTTTTAGTATAGCGGTGGCACTATTAATCGCCCACCAATTATCTGCTTCCCTTACAAGGAAGTGCTTTGCAATCCTTAACTTGTCCTCTTCACGGACTTGGTATAGATCAAATTGCTTCTCCATTTCTCGGAACCATTCCGATAGCTCGGTAGGGTTCGGCTCTCCACCATAAGGTATAATCTTACTCCTAGCTATTTGGCTTGCCACCCAAGCGTAGCCTCCTTGGTGGTTATCTTCTCTACGAGGGGGAACTTGGTTGGCTTGAGCAATAGCCGCATCTTGTTGATTCTTCAACACTTGCGTAAGATCTTCTAGAATAACGTTCTCTACTACTCGAGGTCTAACCATCTTCATAAGAACAAAAACAAAACAAGTTAATCCTAACACTTAGCATAAACAAATAGACTACCAAGTAAAATCCTTAACTTCTACCCATCTCACATTTATTATTTCAAGGTCAAGTAGTTTAAGTCTAGGGTTCACGTATGTGCGTCGGGAGCGATAAAGCTCTGATACCAACTGTGACAACCCTCGCGAATGCAATAATAAAACATAACAAGCATGTGATTTATATAGCGGAAAATACGGTGTTTTTAAAACTTTTTACATGCTAAAAGAAAGGTACGAGGAATGTCAATAATTACAAACCAAAGTATCAAATACTACAAGAGACGTAGTATCTCAAAATGTTAACCAACATCAAAGTTATTAGCAACTAGCTAAACAATGCCTAGAGGTGACTCATCCAGGCCAACGCCCGCTAGCTCACACCCGAACCCAAAATACAACAAGTAAAAAGCCATCCAATCAAGCAACCTGTTCATCCATGATAAACATGAACGCCACAGTCAGTGGGGAGTAACTCCGGGTTCTCCCAGCCATATCACATTAAACGTACATAAACGGAAATACAAAAGTAGAAGCATGCATATATAGATATACATGTGAAGTACGAGAAGGATAAATAGGCAATTCAATATATAAAGATAACAGCATATGAAGTACAAATCCGTAACCATCATATTATAGAAAGACTCGGGGATGACACTCCTAGGCAACCATACACTCTCACTAGGGGTTGCATCTTACCGTTAGCGGCATAAGTTTGATAAGATTGAGACTCGACAAACAAACCATGCCAAGTCATCCAAAGATCATGAATAATCAATCATATAATCATCCAACCAAACGTACAATACGTTGACGACATCTCTCACGGTAAATGACACGCACTAGCACCGTGTACATGGCAAGTATGATTAAAATCGCATCCACGGGATAAACATTTCCTTGAATGCATACACGATTAACATTTCGTATATGTAGACTAATTTCCTCCGGTAGGACGACGATATAAATATCCGATCCTAGTCTAAACCTGGCCAGACTCTCGGAATAACATTTTCCGATTCAACATGCGATAAACATTTCGCATCCAAGACTCGGTCAATCATAGACGCCGAGTACCCCAAATTTGGTCGACATTCACGAAAGAGGCGGAAAAGAGCACAAGCATCATAACAAGCGGTACGCTACATGCAATGACACCACCTTGCAAGTATACAACATTTGACGGCTGGGTCGATCAACACAAAGCGTTCGCCTCCCAACAACGTCGTCATATGCCCACTAACACATGCAATCAAGCAGTAAGGATACACTCCCCGTTCCGACATTCCAGCCTTACGAACGTGGAGGTAGCCAAGGGAATGAGAGTACAAAGCACATAGAAAATTAGTGCTCAAACCGTAACATTTGTAAAAACCAACTCAAGTGGGACATACTAAAAACTGTCACAAAAACATGCGATACAAGCAAAGGGATTATCATATATTCGAAACATTTATATTTAAAGTCAACTTATAGAGTCAAACCTGGAAGTAACCAAAAGTCAAAGTCAAACCCGAGACCCGAGACCCAAACCCGACAATAGAAGTGGGCTACAAACAAATCATCAATGCAAGAAGACTAAGTCCAAATGGTCAAGGAAATTCAAGGCGGAAACTACAATGCAAAGGTTCAACTTTCGGAAAACTGGCAGCAAGAAACGCTGCCAGCGCCAGACAACGCTGCCAGCGTCCCACGACACTGTCAGCGTCCACGGACCCTGCCATCGTCCTGGTCTCAGGCACGCGATCCTCATTTTTCAACTTGTCATCAACATACAACAATCATCATTTATCAACACAAACCATCAATTCTCATATCAATTAACACCTAACAACAACCATCATCAACAACACGATTCCTATGATTACTAATCCTATTCTAAATACGATTAATAACTTAGAAAACACATAAAACACGTAAATGATATCGAGTAACCCTTCACCGTTACCTTTTCGCGTCTTCAATCCGCGTCGATGTCCTCTTCTATCAAAAAGTAGTCTTTGTCGGGGTCTTTGAGATCACCACCTACAATTAGATAATAAAAGATGAATATAATTCACCTTGAGAAAGACGGATAAATTGAAAAGCGAGAAAGACGGTAATTTTATTACCAATACGGATAGAGGACGATGAGAATGAAGGAATAAGACGAACTTTAGTGAATTTGAGCGAGAAACAAAGGAGTAGCGATGATTTTAAGATCGATCAATTATGGAGGTTAGGGTTTTGGTTGATACTTGGTGAGAAAGAAGAATATTGAATGTGAGGGAGTTAGGGTTATGAGGGAGTATATGAAGGAGTAAGTGAAAAAGATATGGGAAAAGCCCAAAAACGTCTTAAGACGTAACTTACTCGAAATCTCGCGTAAAGTAAAAATACGAACTCGGAGATTCTAAATTAGACACGGGATATTTAATTCTAAACTAAAACTAAATTTCGCTGAAAAGTATCCGTATAATATTTTAGTATAAAAATAGGGTACATTTGCGGGTGTTACACAGAGTGCCCTACGAAGCCCGAGGAGATTGAACGCATGAAATTGATCCCTTATGCATCTGCTGTTGGATCAATCATGTATGCTATGATGTGCACTCATCCCGATGTTGCATATACTTTGAGCATGACAAGTCGTTACCAAGGAAATCCAGGGAAGAGTCACTGGATAGCCGTAAAGAACATCCTTAAGTACTTGAGAAGGACCAAGGATTCGTTCTTAGTGTTTGGAGGCGAGACTGAGTTACGTGTAAAGGGTTACACAGATGCCAGTTTCCAAACAGATAGGGATGATATGAAATCCCAATCCGGCTACGTTTATATGATGAATGGAGGAGCTGTTTGCTGGAAGAGTTTCAAGCAAAGCGTTACAGCGGATTCTACAACAGAAGCAGAGTACCTTGCAGCGTCTGAAGCTGCAAAGGAAGCTGTGTGGATTCGGCAATTTTTGGAAGGACTAACAGTAGTCCCTACTGCCAAAGATCCTATCACGATTTATTGTGATAACAGTGGGGCTATTTTTCAAGCAAAAGAGCCCAAGTCTAGTAACAAGTCTAGACATGTACTTAGGAAATATCATGTAATTAGAGATTACTTGGACAGAAAGGAAATTGACATTTGTAAGGTTGGGACATACAACATTGCTGATCCTTTAACCAAGCCTTTGTCAAAGGCTAAACATGATGGTCATGTCGTCACAATGGGATTGAGATGTGTACCAGAATTCCTTTAGATTATGTAATATGTAATAATTGAATGTTGTATTAATTATTTCATATATGATAATTGCATTCATTGTCCGAGTTTTATTATAAACTCTTTTATTTAGTTTGACTAAATTTAATACTTTGTTTATCCGAATAGATTGTAAGACAATGTTAGACCCTATTCAAGTGAATAGGACGAACTTAGTATTTTGTCCCTAGTCACTCAATGAGGTGACGTCTCGAAGTGACTAGATTGTAAGTCAATCGATGGTTGGTTTAGCACCATGGGGTCATGGAGATGACTGGTCGTTTACATAGACAGAATGTATGACACTCTGTCGGACAGTGACATTGTAGAGACCCTTAAATCACTTATTTGATACCTGGTCGTGGCAGGGTCTTCTATCTTATTCCTATGAGTCGATTATTTTGACTGGCGACCGTCTATCTGAGTCGGTGCAGTTTCCGATTGGTTTTGGTTGATGTTCTAGGTCGTGCCGTAAAAGGAGGCCGATGGACATCTTCTGGATCATGGTGATCTGCATCATACAGAGTAGATGAATCAACATGAATTGTCCACCCACGTTGGGTACAAACATCTTAAGGCCACTCGAGGAGAAGTTACTGTAAATGCGTGGCCACGCTCGGAAAGAGATCTATGGGAGATTTTCCGGTCAGACAGTTACTCTCCCTATCGAGAAAACCACTCTAGATATAATCAATCGCAAGTGCGACCTGAAAGACAGCTTGCGTTGAGTGAGAGATGTGATAAAGAGACAAGAGAATTGGTGACGCACACTTGTGTCAGACAAGTGGGAGATTGTTGGAGTAGGTGTCCTCCACAATAGTGCGCCACATAATAAATCTTATTAAGGAATATAATTGGGATATTTATTGACTATAATATATGATTAGTCAGTTGATTAACGTAAATCAATAACGGTTGGCTGACTAGAGTTTGACGTTATTGTCGTATGACGGCGATGATCAACTGATCCCTTTCGGTCACACCTAAAGGATGAAATCCAAATAGTAACTAATTATTTGTATACGATACAGTTAATTAGTACATTACATATATTCGATATGTACGAGAGTTAATTGTTAGAAAATGAGTTAAGAACTCAAATTCGATTAAGCTTATTTTTCAATTATGCGATAATTGACTAATAAATTTATATCTTATTTTAATACGATTAAATAAGATTTAACTTAGTAATTAATTGTTAAATTACTAAAATTAGTTGAGGTTTTGAGATAGAGGTAATTAGTTAATTATATTTACAAGGAGTTGTAAAATAAATTAACTAAGCATTGTGGGACCCATTATATATTGATATAATGGTAAAATATTACTTAAAATGTTAAGTACATATTATTCATTTATTTGTTTCATATAATTGTTATATGATCAAATTAAACACTTAATTATACAAGATAATTAAGCATATGATTAATAAGTATTTGTGGGACAAATATTAAAAATCAAAATGGATCAAATTAGGCCTCACATGGCCGGTTATAGTGTAGTGGGTAGTGATGATGGTTGCTCTTATTCATACTCACAAGTAACATGTGATTATGACATGAATAGTAAACCTAAAATCATTTTACTCAACACTACACTCCACCACTTTGTATGGCAATAAAATAAGAAGAAAAATCACTCTCTTGGTGATCAAAGGGGCCGGCCCTCTTGGCTATAAATAGAACAATTGTTGTTCAATTTATCACTAGTTCATTCTTGCTTATTTTTCATTCATCTCTCAAAACTCATCTTCTCTCTAAAAACTCTCAAATACTAATACTTACTAAGTATTACTAGTGTAGTAATATATTCTAATATTAGTAGTATAATATCTATCTTATTATCTAGTTAATAATAAGGGTAGATTATTTGGTGTCATCTTGGTGCAACTTTAAGGAGGTCTTCTGCAATGAAACTATTCAGAAACAAGCTAAAAACAATGACAATTTGAACTAAGGTCACACACTTGATGTTTGCTCTGTTTTTGTTTGGACTGAATGCTGAAAGAAAGAGATAGAACCTTAACCAAAGCACAAAGCCAATGGTTGAGGGTTGAACCTTGATCCCAGCACACAGCTAAGGGTCTAAGCTCACTTTCAAGCACAAAGCAAAGGAAGTTTTCGAAAGCACACAGCCAAGAGAGATTAACAGAAACAAGGTTTCAGTTTTTGTGTTTACTTCAAATCTACCTTTCATTCATTAGGAATAAGCCTTATATAGGCAATGAGATTACATCTTACTCATTCAATACATCCTAGGGCCACAATTGGCTTGCAAAAGAAACAGAAATAATAGCTACATTGTTCAGAACTAAAGCAATAAAGTAGAAAAGCATTTCTAATGAGACAATCTGACTTAATTGGGTTGTTTAGGTTGATCTGGTGAAGGAGTGGCCTTTCAAGCTTGATTCTTGAGCTCAAATGAAGTGGGATGAATGCCAAAGGTCCTGCTAAAAGGTCCTTGAGCTGGTTTGATCAAAATAGGAAAGTTTGATAGTGACATTTGAACTACTGCAAAAAGGACTGAATTCTAGACAGTTTGAGTTTGTCCCTAAGCTAACTTTTTGTGTATGCATTTCCTGGAGAAGAAATCCTGGACAAAGTTGTAGAGGACCCTCCCTAGGACTAAGATTGATGGTTGGTTAGGCTTGTTTGGCTGTGTGAGGCCCCCATGGACCCTGTTTAGAAAGACTGTGATTGACTGCTTGTGGCTGAAGGTTGTTATTGTTGTGTTGGGTTTGTTTTGCTGTTGGTTGTGTGTTGTTGTGGCTAAGTCTTGGGAAGTGGATGGCTAGGCTTTGTTCTGGCTGGTGTGGTGTTGTCTTTTCTGGCCTGAGGTGGTTGTTACTTGGACTGAATAAAACATTGTCATAACTAGTCATGGTGTTGGTTGTATTGTTGTTGTTGCCTTAAATGATGTTGTTGTCTTGATGTTGAGTTTGTGTCTTGTCTTGATCATGTACTTCTGTTGCAACCTCCCTTTCTTGAAAAGGATTTGCCCTCAAATCTTCATCACCTTCATCATCTGATTCACCATGGTAGGGGCTCAGGTCTCCAACATTGAAAGTACCATGGACACCAAAGCTTCCTGGTAGATCCACTTTGTAAGAATTTGTGCCTATCTTCTCCAATATCTCAAATGGTCCATCAGCTCTTGGCATGAGCTTGTTTCTCCTCTTATCTGGAAATCTCTCTTTCCTTAAATGCAACCATACAAGATCCCCTGCCTTGAATTCCCTTGCTTTCTTAGGCCCTTTGGACCTAGCCTTGTACAACTCATTGGACCTTTCAATCTGCTTCTTGACTTGCTCATGAATCTATATCATTTGCTCAACTCTTTTCTTTGCATCATAGCTTGCTTTGCTTCCTTTTACTGGGGCTAGGTCTGTAGGCATGAGAGGATTAGTTCCATAAACTGTTTCAAAAGGACTTTTACCTGTGCTGCTGGAGGGAGCTCTGTTGAAGGCAAACTCAGCTTGTGCTAGCCTGAGGTCCCAATCTTTTAATGACTTAGAAACAATGCTCCTCAAGATCTTCCTAGTATCCTGTTAGTGACTTCTGTCTGCCCATCAGTTTGGGGATGGTGAGAAGTACTAAACAATAGCCTGGTCTTCAATAGCTTCCACAAGGTTCTCCAGAAGTGACTCATGAACTTTGTGTCACTATCTGAGACAATGGTTCTAGGTACCCCATGTAACTTGACAACCTCCCTAAAGTATAGTTCAGCTACCCCCAAAGCATCCTCAATTTTCTTACAAGCAATGAAATGTGCCATTTTGCTGAACCTATCTACAACCACCATGATTTAATCTTTTCCCCTTTGAGTTCTTGGTAAGGCTACAATGAAATCCATGCTGAGATCTTCCCATGGCTTGTTTGGTACTAGGAGTGGTGTGTTAGGGCCAGCCTGAAAATGTGCTTTGGCTAGTTGACAAGATCTGCAACTTTTGAGGGCATCTTGCACATCACTGAGCATCTTAGGCCAATAGAACTGATATTGCAATATGTCATAGGTCTTTTGCACCCCAAAGTGACCAGCAAGGCCATTGGAGTGAACCTCTTTGACCAGCAGTCCCCTATAAGGTCCCTTAGGCACACATAGTTTGTTTCCATAGAACAAGTAGCCTTCCTGGGCTGTGTACTTGCTCCCTTTCTTAACTTGCCCTTCTTGATGCACTTCCCATTCATTCTTGAAATCTGGATCTTCCTTATAGAGTTCTTTCATGAACTCAAATCCCAACACCCTTTGTTCCATGAATGTTAACATCACAGACCTCCTAGACAATGCATCAGCCACAATATTGTTCTTGCCCTCTATATACTTGCTAGAGAATGAGAAGGATTGCAAGAACTCTACCCATTTGGCATGTCTGGGGTTGAGTTTATGCTGTCCATTGATGTATTTGAGAGCCTCATGATCAGAATGTAGCACAAAGGGCTTAGGCTTTAAGTAGTGTCCCCAATGGTTCAATGCTCTCACAATGGCATAGACCTCTTTGTCATATGTGGAGTAGTTAAGCTTAGCCCCATTTAACTTCTCACTGAAGTATGCAACAGGCTTCTTCTCTTGTGTAAGCACAGCTCCTATTCCAAGGCCACTGGCATCACACTCTACCTCAAAGAGTTTGTTAAAATCTGGTAGAACCAATATTGGAGATTTACACAATAGCTCCTTGATCAGGTTGAAGGACTTCTCAGCCTTCTCATTCCACTTGAACTCTCCCTTCTTCATGCACTCAGTAATAGGGGCCATGATTGAGATAAACCCTTGTATGAACCTCCTATAGAAAGAGGCTAACCCATGAAAACTTCTAACATCAGTAACAGTTTTAGGAAGGGGCCATTCCTTGATTGCTTGAACTTTCTCAGGATCAACTGCTACTCCTTTATTAGAAATGATGAACCCAAGGAAATAAACCTCAGGCTGCATGAAGGTGCACTTCTCTAGTTTGCCATACAACTTGTTCTCTGTTAGGACCTCAAACAACAATTTCAGATGCTGCAAATGTTCTCCCTCAGTTGAACTGTAAATAATAATATCATCAAAGTAAACCACCACACATTTGCCTAAGTAGGGTCTTAGGACCTCTGTCATCAACCTCATGAAGGTACTAGGGGCATTAGACAACCCAAAAGGCATTACCAACCATTCATAGAGCCCATGTTTAGTTTTAAAAGCTGTTTTCCATTCATCCCCTGCTCTTATCCTTACTTGGTGGTAGCCCTGCCTTAGATCAATCTTTGTGAATACTTGAGCCCCACTCAACTCATCCAGAATATCATTAAGTCTAGGTATGGGGAACCTATACTTGATGGTAATGTTGTTGATGACCCTACTGTCAATGCACATACGCCAAGTCCCATCCTTCTTTAGTACTAGCAAGGCTGGTACAACATAAGGGCTGAGGGATTCCCTTACATAGCCCTTGTTTAGTAGCTCACCTACTTGGAGTTGGAGCTCCTGTGTAGCCTTAGGATCACTCCTGTAAGCTGGCTTGTTGGGTAAGATAGCTCCAGGTATAAGGTCAATGTGGTGTTCTATTCCCCTAAGTGGTGGCAGTCCACTAGGGAGCTCAGTAGGAAACACATCACGATAACTTTCTAGGATAGACTTGACCTCCTCAGGGATATCAACCATGCTTATCCCAGTCTCTTTATCAAGTAGTATGTACACAGGTTGTAGCTCCCTTAGCTCTTGTACTATTTCTGACTCACTTATCAGCATGACTTCCTTAGAAGCCTCACTCATGGGGGTTGGGTTGATCTTTAAAGCAGGTGGTAAAGGTGCCAGGGTGATTTTCTTCTTCCCATACTTAAAAGTGTAGGTGTTGTCCCTCCCATGGCCTCCCAAGCAAGAGGTGACAGGCATCCATAGGCAGAACATCACAAAGACTTTCATCCACATACCCTTTACCAATTGAGAAAGGTACAACACATTGCTTATCCACCTTGATCTCAGCCCCTTTGTTTAACCATCTGAGTTTGTAAGGTAAGGGGTGGTCCTTGGTGGGTAGAGCTAGTTTGTCTATCAATGTTTTGGAGGCCACATTAGTGCAGCTTCCACCATCATTAATGAGGTTACACACTCTACCCTTGATAGTACATCTAGTCCTAAAGATCTGGTGTCTCTGGTCCTCTTCCAAAGGCTGGGGTTGAGTATGCATTACCCTCCATGTTACCAAACTTAACCCAGCATCAGGCTCTATCAACTCCTCACTAGCCTCTACCTCAGGCTCTTCCATGTCATCATCACAGACCAACACCTCATCCTCTCCCCAATGAATTACTTCTAGGGTGCTCAGAGCTCTCTTAGATGGACATTCTCTAGCAAAATGTCCATATCCTTGGCATTGAAAACATTTTTAGAGGGGGGTGGTTTTTCTTTGGCCTGCATCAGCAGCCTTGCCTTTATCAGGGTTGAAAGGGGTCTTAATAGGAACAACAGGTTCTCCTATCTTGACTCCTACAAAAGGTTTGAAGGTGGGGGTTCTAGCAGGTGTCTTAGAAGCACTGGCCTTTCCCTTCCCCAACTTTTCTACCCTCAAAGACAAGTTGACAGCTTTCTCAAAGGAGTATATATTTTGTAGCTTGACTTTACTAGCTATCCTCTCATCCAAACCTTCTAAGAACCTTGCTATATTTTGCTCAGATTTCTCAACAACCTCACATTGCAATGTGAGTTGTTCAAAGTCCCTTAGATAAGACTCTACAGGTCTTTGGTCTTGTTTCAGGTGAGTGAGCTTAATGAACATGTCCTGAGTGTAGTCCTTAGAGACAAACTTAGCCCTCATTTTCTTTTTCAGTTTGAGCCATGACTTAACAGGTTCTTTCCCTTCTCTAACCCTCAAGGTTTTCATGTTTTCATACCACAGTGAGGCATAACCTTTTAGTTTCATGATAGCAACCTTAAAAGCCTTTCTATGAGTGTATCCTTTAAACTCAAAGACTCTTTCTAAAGACCTTAGGCAATCTAGGAAATCATCAAGGTTCATGCTACCTAGAAAGTCAGGGATTTCTACCTTTTTGTCTTTGTCTTGGTGTCTGAGAAGACTTTGATCTGAGCCATCTCAGTCTGACATTTCAAATTGATCTACAGGTTGCGTCCTCCTTCCTCCATGTGGGAAAGGTGCTCCTCTTCCTCGACCTCTGCCTCTCCTTGTATCATTGTTTTGTTGGCCCTCAAGGAGTTCATTGACAGATCTGGAGACCTCCATTATAGTTCTAGCAAGACCTTGAACTGTGTTTTCAAGACCTCTGATTCTCTCTTCACTCATGGTTGATTTTTGTATTTTTAATGTAGTTAGGTAAATGAACTCACAAACCAAAGCTCTGATAACCAATTTGCAATGAAACTATTCAGAAACAAGCTAAAAACAATGACAATTTGAACTAAGGTCACACACTTGAAGTTTGCTCTGTTTTTGTTTGGACTTAATGCTGAAAGAAGGAGATAGAACCTTAACCAAAGCACAAAGCCAATGGTTGAGGGTTGAACCTTGATCCCAGTGTTGGAGTAGGTGTCCTCCACAATAGTGCGCCACATAATAAATCTTATTATGGAATATAATTGGGATAATTATTGACTATATATATATGATTAGTCAGTTGATTAACGTAAATCAATAACGGTTGGCTAACTAGAGTTTGACGTTATTGTCGTTTGACGGCGGTGATCAACTGATCCCTTTCGGTCACACCTAAAGGATGAAATCCAAATAGTAACTAATTATTTGTATACGATACAGTTAATTAGTACATTACATATATTCGATATGTACGAGAGTTAATTGTTAGAAATTGAGTTAAGAACTCAAATTCGATTAAGCTTATTTTTCAATTATGCGATAATTGACTAATAAATTTATATCTTATTTTAATACGATTAAATAAGATTTAACTTAGTAATTAATCGTTAAATTACTAAATTAGTTGAGGTTTTGAGATAGAGGTAATTAGTTAATTATATTTACAAGGAGTTGTAAAATAAATTAACCATGCATTGTGGGACCCATTATATATTGATATAAGGGTAAAATATTACTTAAAATGTTAAGTACATATTATTTATTTAATGAGTCATATAATTGTTATATGATCAAATTAACACTTAATTATACAAGATAATTAACCATATGATCAATAAGTATTTGTGAGACAAATATCAAAAAATCAAAATGGACCAAACTAGGCCATAATGGCCGGTTATGGTAGTAGTTAAATGGTGATGATTTTGTTCTTGTTTTTACTCTTTAGTTACTTATTGAAAGTGGCATAACAAGTATAAAACAATCATCATCTTTTCTACAACACTCCACTCTAATGCATGTGATAAAATTAAGCAAAATAAGAGTCCTTTATGGACTAAGTGGTCCGGCCAAATGGCTTTAAAAATGAGCAATTGTGTTCATTATTTTACCACTTCATTTTGTGCAATTGTTATACTTCTTTCTAAAATTCTTCCTCTCACTAAAAACTCTCAAATACTAATATTTACTAAGTATTACTAGTGTAGTAATATAGTCATAATATTAGTAGAATAATATCTATCTTATTATCTAGTTAATAATAAGGGTACATTATTTGGGTTAATCTTGGTGCAACTTAGAGGAGATCTTGTACTTTGGAGATTGTTTGTGTTCATCCATATTTGTAGCCCAAGAACAACAAGAAAGAGTTCTTGTTGTGCCCATATATTTTCCATATCAATGTGAGGAAATTTCTTCTTTTATATAAATGTCTTTATATTTGCATGCATGTTACATAGATCATTAAATACTAAATTAACAACTAATTTAGCAACTAATTAGAAGAGTCTAATTAAGGTCTATGGACTTTCACCCAGCACACAGCTAAGGGTCTAAGCTCACTTCCAAGCACAAAGCAAAGGAAGTTTTCTCAAGCACACAGCCAAGAGAAATTAACAGAAACAACGTTTCAGTTTTTGTGTTTACTTCAAATCTACCTTTCATTCATTAGGAATAAGCCTTATATAGGCAATGAGATTACATCTTACTCGTTCAATACATCCTAGGGCCACAATTGGCTTGCAAAAAAAACAGAAATAATAGCTACATTGTTCAGAACTAAAGCAATAAAGTAGAAAAGCAGTTCTAATGAGACAATCTGACTTAATTGGGTTGTTTAGGTTGATCTGGTGAAGGAGTGGACTTTCAAGCTTGATTCTTGAGCTCAACTGAAGTGGGATGAATGCCAAAGGTCTTGCTAAAAGGTCCTCGAGCTGGTTTGATCAAAATAGGAAAGTTTGATAGTGACATTTGAACTACTGCAAAAAGGACTGAATTCTGGACAGTTTGAGTTTGTCCCTAAGCTAACTTTTTGTGTATGCATTTCGTGGAGAAGAAATCCTGGACAAAGTTGTAGAGGACCTTCCCTAGGACTAAGATTGATGGTTGGTTAGGCTTGTTTGGCTGTGTGAGGCCTCCATGGACCCTGTTTAGAAAGACTGTGACTGACTGCTTGTGGCTGAAGGTTGTTATTGTTGTGTTGGGTTTGTTTTGCTGTTGGCTGTGTGTTGTTGTGGCTAATTCTTGGGAAGTGGATGGCTAGGCTTTGTTCTGGCTGGTGTGGTGTTGTCTTTGCTGGCTTGAGGTGGTGGTTACTTGGACTAAATAAAACATTGTCATAACTAGTCATGGTGTTGGCTGTATTGTTGTTGTTGCCTTGAATGATGTTGTTGTCTTGATGTTGATTTTGTGTATTGTCTTGATCATGTACTCCTGTTGCATCTTCTAGTTTGGAGATTATTCTTGTTCATCCATATTAATAGCTCATGCACAACAAGAAGGAGTTCTTGTTGTGCCCTTTTTATTTTCATATCAATGTGAGTAAATTTCTTCTTTTATATATATTTCTTTATATTTGCATGCATGTTACATAGATCATTAAATACTAAATTAACAAGTAATTTAGTCAGGCTGGTTATAAACTCGTTACTTGTGAGCCCATGTCTTATGTGCCTTTTCTCCGACTTCTATTTTTCTTCATTTGGTTCTTTTTCAAGACCCGTGCCTCAGTAGGTTTGAAAACCTTAACATCATCTCAGCAAAGTCCCATCTTTCCGGATATAAAATCCGTGGGCCCATATTTTATAATCAAGATATTTGTTCGCCACAACCAAGCAAATTCTCGGAGTGATTCAATCCTGACAGAATCTTCTATATATCAAGTTTCCACACGTGTTTTTCCAACGAGAGTTCACCTTAAGACAGAGACAAGCCTACTCTCACGTATGATATTATCCCCAGCAGTTGGTGAGCCTCATTACGCGCTTTAGACCCAACGGCTGGCGAGCCTCATTACGTATGCCTTTCAAACGGCTGGCGAACCTCACATAGCAACCTTAATCCAAGTAAGAAGATGCTCAGGTAAGACTCCTTCTTATGACTGGCGAGCTTTCGTACGTAGTCTAACGGACTTTAAACAAACTTCCCCGACAGACAACAGACTTTGAAATGTTCCTAACAACAGGTCCTTGGTTCATACCCCTTGAACCGCCTCGCATCGCCATAGTTATCAGGTTGTAATCTTCGATTAACCTTATGGCTATACTTTAACTTTTGCCTTGTCCAAGCCTCAGTAAAAACCGGGGCTCTATAGATACCTCAAATCTACACCTTCCGCCAATTAACTACCCAGTGATGATTGGGCCGCATGTTTGGTATGTGAAACGATTTATGACAGTTCATAAGTTTGTGAGCAAGTGATAGCTGAAATACTTGTGTCTACCCCTTGGTCGTCATCTACGTGCCGATATGGTTGTTTTGACAGTCATTAGCGTCATTTTGGAGTCTAGGTTAAAAACCGCTTCATTTTCTATGAAACATCTTTTAAAACCGAGCCTGAACGCTCGAGAATATTCCTGATATTTTAATATTACAATACCTATCTTTCTTGGAAAAATATATCCGTATTTTATTTAGAAAAGAATTCGAAATCTACCGCAATTCAATAAAATAAACGCGAAAATCTTTGTTTCAAAGTAGGAAACTGCTCGGGAAATGACGCAGCGGGCGCTGCGCCTCTTCCAAGGGTGGCAGTTCCTGCTGCAGCTCTTCCCCTGCTCGTTTTTCCTTTTTCTGGAATATTTTCTAGATTTCTTTCTGTGTTCGAGTTATTTCAAAACTCTTCGGATTTCTCCTTATATTAGGGGAGGTTCGTGCAAACTTTCAAGGCACGCGAGTGTTCCGCCCCTTCTTTCTCTCTCTTTACATTCTAGACCTTTCTCTAAGCATTTTTACATCTACGTGCTTGATCAATCGACCACGTAAGCTCGGATCCTTCCGGGTACCCGTCACGTTTTGCATAGACCTACCAATTTGACCAAGTACACTTAATCAATTTAACTAATCAATTTTCGATCCTCTTACGAGGGCACTTTCTTCGCATTCGAGTCGAGCTATCGCTAAAACGCAAATTAGTTAATCTCGTTTCGTCAACATGTAAGTCTTAGGGTGTTTAATCCCATCTTTTGTAATTTATTTTGTATTTCGCCTTATGTAAGATTCATGTCAGATTTATGTCAAACCTTTTCAAACCTTTTTTTATTAGTTTTATTTAAATCACCATTTTTTTATATAGTTCGTCTTAGATCCCTAATAATCAATACTTGTGGGTTTTAGTCGTCTTTTAGATCACGTTTGAGTCTTTAGAGGTTAGATCCTTCCATATCTAGTCTCTAGATACGTCTTTGATATATTTAGTATAACTATTCTATTAAATCACCTCAATTCGACTTGTAGATCAATAATAAACCGTAAATACACGAACAAATACTAATTAATTATGATTCTGGCTTTCTAGCCATAACCCAACTCAAGAACAGACGCACAGAGTGTTGCGCCTCTTCCAGAGGACGCATCACACATTAGGCCTTTCAGTGTTGGATTCTGTCTCTAAACTTCCTGATTCGCTCTGACGTAGTTTAATTGTATAATTAATCAACTACTAACTCTACTATCGTTGTTAATCCGTTTTGTCTTTCTTTTCTTCAAATCATTCCTTTTATAGCTTTACTTACTCATTGTATTGTATAATTTATTCTCCATTCACATGTAATCAACCTTAAATTTAATTTCGATTCAATTGAATGTTAAACTACATGTTCAACCGACATAGCTAATTCACATGTTAGGGTTAAAACGTGGATGTTGCATAACATGTATTTAACCGACTACATATCAAGTACAGAAGAGTTTCTCTAATCATTAGAAGGGGCCGCTATTGACGCGGGCGGATCTAGGTGTTCGATTAAAGAACTTCCAAATACGTACTCTCACCCCTTACTCCAGATCTCTGTGAACATCTGTGTTCATTGGCATCCACGAGAGTCATTCTAGACATAGAATGATAAGGGTAATGAGTTCTTAGTGTTCATATCATCACTTTGTGTCTTGACCTGACATGAAGTATTCGAACGGTTCCAACTTCCCACAAAAGTTGGTGGCGACTCCACAAATACGTATTTCTACGCTTGTCCCTCGTTTCTCCATCTGTGGTTCACCATGTTTCACAGTTTGGAAAGAATCGTGAATCCGTGTATCACAGTCACTCTCAACGAGTGATGCGTTATTTACGTGGAAGACAATTATTCCCACTGAACTTCATGTCTAAACATGACAACTTTAACTCCCACTAAAATTCATGTTTACACATGACTTCTCGACAATTCGAGTGAAACTATTCTTATATCATAAAAAAGAAATGATCATCACAACCTTTAAGTGTTGGTTGAAACCTTAGGTTTGTGTCCGTATACGTCCCATTCCAAATACCTATTTTTAAAAATGGTTTTGCTGTGTAACTTGTACACACTCACAATGAGGTATATCACTGATGATTTGGATCTTAGCATAGTTACATATTAACTTAGCTTTTGTAGACATCCTTATGTCTATCTATGCAATTATTATTGTAAACTCCTAATAAATCCTTCCTTTGCATAGATTCCAATTAGTTTCATAAGGCTCTTATCTAGGAAATGAAATTTAAAATTACTAGGAACTTCCACTTTGTAGATCAAAATCTCATTATATCAAGAACATTTTCCTTTTGGTCTCGTCACTAGTCTAAGGATTTACTTAAGAACGCTTTCTTTTGGTCTCCTCACTAGTCTTGAGTCTAACCTAAGAACATTTTCTTTTGTTCTCCTCTTTAGTCCCTTACTAATTTTACGTTGTGGCTTTTTTCTCCCACTCTATCTTTAGAGAAATACTACTATTTTTCTTTAAAGATAGCTTCATAAGCCACAAACTACTTTGTACTTATGATGGTGAAGGAGGTGAAAGCTTCACAATTTGACCTTAAATGATCTATTAAAGACTTCATTATAAAGACGTTGTACCTTAGCTTGGAGATAGACTAGTTCTATAAGCTAAAGGAATTGATTCAAAATCATGTCTTTTATTATCTATATAAGTTGTTACATGTCTTAAATTCGAGTGATGTGGCCAATTGGTTTGGTAGATTACCTACTTTGAGTTCAATAATTCAATTTGACTTAACAATTGATCCTTTTAAAAGTATAAGGAGAATAAAATTCATAGCTTATAAACTTATTATAATGATCCAATCATTAAAACCTTTTAATGATCAACTAGAGTCGCCACAGTTTATGTTATTTTATGCAAGTAGTGTACAATCACAAGTTTTTAGAACGAAAAGTTTCCACAAACCGAGTGACTTGGGTTGAAAACCAAGATACTAAAATTCAATTACAACCAATTGTTCTTGAAAAAGGAAATAAACAAATTTCCATGTCCAACATGGAAATAAAAGAGTTCTAAGCAACAATGTCTCATAATACATCCCAAAAGAAGACAATACAAAATAAGGCCAAGCTTCCATAGGTCTTCTACCATGGGTCGCTACTTTAGCTCCCCTCGAATAGCCTCCTTAGGCTTGCTTGTCCTTGCCCTTATTCTTTCTAGGATGCCCTTATTACAATTAAATAGGGGTAAGAATTACAACTCGTATCTATATACCAAAATTGAGATGATAACATAAATGATAAGGATAAATATTTACCTACTGGAACAATCTTTCTAGCTTTAAGATCTCCTAAATACTTAGAGCAATTCCTCTTCGAATGCCCTAGGCCATTAGAATAATGGCATTTGTCCTTAGTTGAGGCTTCTTTCTGTGGTTTGGGTGAGCTATTCTCAATAGCTTTTCCCTTACCTTTGAAGGTTGAGGGCTTCTTCCCTTTGCTACCACTCCTTTTAAATTTCCCCTTACTCTTATTGTTGATATTGAGCACATCCTTGGTGGTGCTAACATGTAGCCTCATATGTCCCTCGGCTTGCACAAGCATCTTGTGCAATTCGTGGAGAAAATTCTTCATGTTTTTCATATTGTAGCTTACCCTAAACTGCGCATATGCCTTGATTTTCCCCAAGGAATGTAAAACCCGATCAATAACGACTTGTTCGAGAATGGTCACCCTTTGCAATTTAAGAGTCTCAACATGCTCAATCAATTTGAGCACATGAGGGCTAACATTTTGGCCCTCTTTGAGATTCATGTCGAAGGAAGGCGTCTCATATTGTATGATCCTTGGAGCGTGCGAAAACATGGTCACAAGCTTCGTGTAGATCTCATAGGCGGTGCTCATCTTTATGGAAGTCCTTTGGAGATCGGCCTCCATTGAGAAGATCAAAACATTTTTTTTATCGCGGCCGACTCTTTATGGTAAGCCTCGTAGGCTTGCCTTATGACAGAGGTTGACCTACTTTCGGGTGTAGCGGGAGGGGCTACGGTTAGGTTACAAAACTTGTTGTCACCTTCCGCGACCAAGCGGAGTTGCGCATCTCAATAGGCAAAATTAACACTATTCCTTTCTAATTTACATCAATCCATGAAGGATCGGAGCCAAGATACGTTGGTGAGAGTTGGAGCGTTAGACGTTGTGGATGAATTAGGAGTTGCCATTGCGATTTATACAAATTTGAGTACAAAATAAGAGATTCATCCCTCAATAACATAATTCGGTGGATTAACTCTTTAATCGATTTTACTTTTAGAACTCTCGATTGATAATATTAATTTAATATTTATCTTAAGCCCGGAACACACGCGGCTACGGTCGCGAATACTTTCGTTGAGCTCAATCCAAATTTCGATGTTATAACTTTTATTACCCCACTTACCTAACGTAACAAGTTTAGCACCTCGGTGAGCCGAGCCATTTCCTTGTGAAATTTAGACTCATGAGTTCTATTATTTGGTAAGGCTTGATCTCAATTACTATTTAGAAGAGGTCATGTCAATTACTAATGATAATTATAATTGACACAGCCGAAGACTCGATAAAAAATGTATGTCATGTTATGGTGATTGGGCAATGCATGGAAACATATTAAATAAAGTGCAAGTAAATAAGAAGTCTCCTTGTATGGCCTTCCTTAAATAGAAAATCATATAATCTACTACAAATTCGGAAACCCACTCCTTTGGTCCCTTGAATTTCATAAGCACGCCTCCCAAGGACATCGTCTCTTTTGGAACACATTTCCGAATGGCACCTTCTTTAGGAAACTTTGGAATTACAAATGATTACAAAATACTCTCTCCGATCCAGACCAATGTCAACACTTACTATAAACGGACGATCCACACCAATGGTAACATTAGTATGTTATCCTTATACCCATTTGATATTTACACAAAATGCCATTACATGGCTCACATATCAACCCCACAATTAAACCTACAATTACATGGCCCACCTACGTTTTCCCCTTTTACCCCTCCATTTTCCACCTTTTCTTAAATTCTCCATTTTTTACCATGATACCATTAGTGTGGATCGAAGGGACTATGTAATAAAATTAGAAGACTTTCCTATTATAAATTTTTAAAATTAAAATATTACAATAAAGGTGATATGAGATCACATTAAAATTACAACCGTATCAATATTCCCTTATATTACGGGCAATATCGATTAAAACTAAGTCCATACTAAGATAAAATTACGTAATTCAAAATTATATAAATATAAATATGACATTCATAAATAAAATGAAGCATCATAATATGTATAAAAC
>JAIUZE010072036.1:0-34715 GCA_022085475.1 Heliosperma pusillum | reverse complement strand
GTGCGATAACCGCTTCTCATATCCATAATAAATTTCTCCCACTCAATGTAAAACAATTTGCAAAGTCCGTATTCACAAAGGTCGTATTTTACAAGTGATCTGTATCAAGAGTGGTTTCCCCGACTAGAGAGTAACTTAACTGATAAACGAATCTTCATTCGAGCATGGCCATGCATTTCAGTTACAGCTCCTCGAGTGGTCCTGAGAAATATCATATCCTGATAAAGGTTGGATATTTTCTTCAACTCGAATCTTGCAGATACAAGCGCAGTATGAAATGACCCAGTGAAAATCTACTTAGCCTCCTGTTACGGTCGACCATGAGAAAGAAACCAAAGTCACCCAAAAACTGCCTTTATCTCAAGAGACAGTCGATAGTCTAAAGAATCGACTCTAGGAACACTATGGATGTCCTATCCACGACCTGGCACCTAATGTTCCGAAACATTTAGGACTCCATAACGTCGTCACAAAACTGTCCTGCGAGGTATCAGTATATCCCGCATATGTGATCGATCAGTCAACTGTTTGACTTATGGGTCGTTGAACCCACCATCAATCGACGTCACAATATAATCACCAGAGTTATCAGCTCATGTAGGTGATTACGGACCAAAACATATATAAAGTAATTCAGTTCACTTTGTGGTGTTCAATGTTGTCTGTACAACCCACATGAAAAACAATATATCAAACAAAACGATGATTTTATTAATAGTTTTATGAAAATATACAGGTGTCTAATCCATAAAAACAACTAATACAACTCAGGAACACGTTTGATTCCCATGGAAATAACGTGCCCTACATGCTTATCATATCTTAAAGGTTTAGTGAAAGGATCTGCAACGTTATTATCCGTGGCAATCTTATCTATCACTATCTCCCTTTGCTCCACATAATCTCGTATCATGTGAGTCTTCCTTTGTACATGCCTTGACTTGTTGCTGGACTTGGGCTCCTTTGCCTGGAAGATGGCACCACTATTATCACAATAGATGGTGATCGGATCATTCGAACTAGGAACTACAGTTAGTCCTTGTAAGAACTGACGCATCCATATAGCTTCCTTCGCAGCTTCTGAAGCAGCATAGTACTCGGATTCAGTCGTAGAATCTGCTATAACAGTTTGTTCGGAGCTTTTCCAGCTGACCGCAGCGCCATTAAGAGTAAAAACGAATCCAGACTGAGATTTCGAGTCATCTCGATCCGTTTGGAAGCTAGCATCTGCGTAACCGATTGCGCATAGCTCAGTGTCACCTCCATAAGTCAATACCCAATCCTTAGTCCTCCGTAGGTACTTAAGGATATTCTTAACAGCCATCCAGTGTGCTTCACCTGGATTGCCTTGGTATCGACTAGTGATACTCAATGCATATGCCACGTCTGGACGTGTGCATATCATGGCATACATGATCGATCCTATAGCAGAAGCATAAGGAACCCGAATCATGCGCTCGACCTCTTCCGATGTCTTAGGTGCCTGAGCTTTGCTCAGCTGCATCCCAGAAACCATAGGAAGGTTCCCCTTCTTGGAGTTGGTCATGCTGAATCTCTCAAGAATCTTATCTATATAAGACTCCTGACTTAGGGATAACATCCGTCGTGATCTATCTCTGTAGATATGGATCCCCAAAATTCTTTGTGCCTCGCCCAGATCTTTCATCTGGAAATGGTTCTTTAACCAAACTTTCACCGAAGTTAAGAGAGGTATGTCATTCCCAATCAAGAGTATGTCATCAACATACAATATCAGGAAGACTATCTTGCTCCCACTCGACTTGATATATAGACATGGTTCCTCGACCGATCGAGTGAAGCCATTCTCTTTTATCACTTGGTCGAAACGATGATTCCAACTCCGAGAAGCCTGCTTAAGTCCATAGATGGAACGCTTAAGCTTGCATACTTTCTTAGGATTTTTAGGATCAATGAAACCTTCGGGTTGTACCATGTACAACTCCTCCTCCAAATAACCGTTTAAGAAGGCGGTTTTCACATCCATTTGCCAAATTTCATAGTCATGAAAAGCGGCAATCGCTAAGATTATCCGAATGGAACGCAGCATGACTACGGGTGCAAAAATCTCATCATAGTGCAAACCGTGCACTTGAGTGAAACCCTTTGCCACTAGTCGTGCCTTGTATGTATCTGGTTGTCCTTCTACAGAATGCTTTATCTTATAAAGCCATTTGCACTGAAGAGGCCGAGCCTTATCAGGTAAGTCAACCAGATCCCATACGTTATTCTCGTACATAGAGTCCATCTCGGATTGCATGGCTTCAAGCCATAGCTTTGAGTCGGAACAGGTCATGGCACCTTTATAGGTAACGGGTTCGTTCTCTCTCAAGGTACAACGTCATCTCTCTCATTCCCCTCGACCCACCATGTATCTGTGTGGAGAGGATAGAGAGTCTACCCGACCTCTAGGTTCCAAAGGAATATTAACCGCAGCCGATGATGGAGGAACAGTTTCCTCCATTGGTTGCTCGGTTGTTGGTTCTTGAATCTCCGACAGATCGAAGGTTCCATTACTTGTCCTATTCTCGAGAAATTCTTTCTCTAAGAACGTCGCACTAGCCGCAACAAAAACTCGATGTTCGGTAGGCGAGTAAAAGTAATGACCAAACATCCCTTTTGGATAACCAATAAAGTATGTCTTGACCGATCGTGGGCCGAGCTTATCGTCAGGTCTCCACTTGACATAAGCCTCGCAGCCCCAAACCCGAATAAAGGACAAGTTAGGGACCGTTCCCTTCCATAGTTCATATGGAGTCTTGTCTACAGCTTTAGACGGACTTCGGTTCAGTATTAAAGTAGCTGACAAAAGAGCGTATCCCCATAATGAATCAGGTACAACCGTGTGACTCATCATGGATCGAACCATATCTAGTAATGTTCGATTTCTCCGTTCGGACACACCATTCAACTGTGGCGTTCCAGGTGGAGTTAACTGTAGTACTATACCACAGCCTTTAAGGTGTTGATCAAACTCATTCGAAAGATATTCGCCACCACGATCCGAACGTAGTGCTTTAATCTTTCTATCCAGCTGGTTCTCAACCTTATTCTGGAATTCCTTGAACTTTTCAAAGGACTCACTTTTATGCTTCATTAAGTAGACATGTCCATATCTACTTAAATCGTCCGTGAAAGTGATAAAATATCTATAGCCATCTCTAGCGTTGATTGACATAGGTCCACACACATCTGTATGTATGAGTCCTAATAGGTCAGCAGCGCGCATTCCAACACCTTTGAAGGAAATTCGAGTCATTTTGCCTATGAGACATGATTCACACGTGCCAAATGATTCATAATCAAATGGAGAGATAGTCCCATTATCAATGAGCTTCTTCACGCGTTTCTCATTTATGTGTCCCATACGACAATGCCATAAATAGGTTTGATCTTTGTCACCAACCTTTGCTTTCTTACTATTCATATGCATAACATCTGTGCTTTGATCTAAAACATAAATTCCGTTTATGGAAACTGCTTTGCCATAAATCATTTCGTTTAACGAGAAAATACAGCTATTATCCCTTATTACAAAACAAAAACCGTCTCTAACAAGTACGGAAACAGAAATAATGTTTTTAGATAAACTGGGTACATAGTAGCAGTTATTCAGCAATAACTCAAATCCACTCGGGAGCTGGATCACATATGTCCCCACTGAAACGGCAGCAACTTTAGCTCCATTCCCCACTCGCAGGTCCACATCACCCTTTGCGAGAGTTTTGATGTTTCTTAGACCCTGCAAATGATTACACAGATGAGAACCACAACCAGTATCTAATACCCAAGTTCCGAAACTTGCGTGGTTAATCTCAATCATATGAATAAAAGAAGGAGAAGACATACCAACATGAGTAACACGGCCTGCTTTGATGTCCTCACGGTACACGGGGCAGTTCCTCCTCCAATGCCCAATCTTGTGGCAATGGTGGCACTCCACGCTACCTTCATCACTCTTTGTCTTGCCTTGTGAGCTACCGCTAGACTCACCAGGCCCACTCTTGATTTGTCCCGGCTTTTTGAACTTCGGCTTTCCTACCGTTAGGTTAGCCTGTGCCTTGCCCTTACCCTTGCCCTTGTTTGCAATCATGAGAACGTCTTGTTTCACGCTCCCACTCAATTTCAGATCACTCTCGGTCTGAACACGAAGTGAGTGTAGCTGATGAAGACTCTTATTCATGTCATTCATGTAGTAATTGGCCCTAAAAAGGGCATACCCATCATGAAGTGAATGAAGAATGCGATCAATAATAATCTTCTCATCTATTTTGCAACCAAGTGCCTCCAGTTTCTCGACATTCTCAATCATATTGAGAATGTGTGGGCTAACAGCTTGCCCCTTCTGGAGTTTTGCTTCAAAGAAGCGACAGGTATGCTCATAGCTAACAATCCTCGGAGCTTTCGAGAACTCGTTAGAGAGCGTGGTGAAAATCTTATTCGCACCATGGGCAATGAATCGCCTTTGCAAATTTGATTCCATTGAAAAGATGAGTACGTTCTTTATCGCACCCGCCTCCAATACGAAATCTCTATAAGCAAATCGATCATCGGTACTCGCATTTGGGCCTGGGTCGACCGGTAGTGGCTCAGTCAAGTACTTGAGCTTACCGTCAGCAATGGCAGCATTCCATAATGCCGCCTCCCAATCCGCGAAGTTGGACCCGTTATTCTTCAGTCGTGTAGACTGATTCATATTGTCCATGAAGATCTTAAGCCAGGTCTCACGTCCGAGCGTGGCACTTGGCATTGGGTCATCAGTATGGCCAGCCATTTGTTATTAGCAGTTTATATCTGAATATATTTGACTGTGGAAAAAGAAAATAAATATGATAAGTTTCATCGTTTTAAATTTGTGTCTAATGAAAAACTGTTTAATTAGATGACTCGTGCATTTATACAATTGACCTACCTCAAGAATTATATAAATGATCCCAAGACTCAATTTCTGTAAATTGATAAGCCAACCTCTTGGCTAATTCTACTTTTAGAATTCCTGGTCGATAAATTTCTGTAAATTCTATCTATAGTCCATCATAATCACGAGATATTACTCGTACTATAATGTTGAGATAAAATAGGTCAACACTCACTACTTACCCAACGTAGAAGGGGTCATATTATGACTTCCGACGAAGAAGGGGTTCATAGTAGCTTTTCCTATAAAGACTAGTCTCAATTTTATTTATAGGGGAAGGTCCCATCATCTTAACTTTAATTCATTTAAGTGAACGAATGTCTAGCAACTCGATAATGATTTAAACTAAGGTGATGGCCCTAAAGACGAGTGACATCTGTATGTCCATGATTAAAATATTCAATCTATATGAATCATTTTTCATGCAATCTTAGGTGGTTTGGTTTAGGCGGAATATGATGCAATTTATTCTAGCATGTGAAAAAGCAACGAGAAAAATAAGAAAAACGCAAAATAAAGCACCTAGTGTGGCCTAACTACCAAAATGAACAAAATACAAGTTGGAATCCTCCTTGGACCCGAGTCTTGATGTTCCATTGTCTTTGTAGCGGGAGTGAGCTATCCGATCTCCGTCTCGAATCTTCTCAAAATACATTTAAAATTACAGATGTAAACCTATTTACATTCTAATTAAAAATAATAATGAAAATTAAAATTACAAAGCGGAGATACGAGATCTCATAATACATCCAAGACTATGTTTCCTTCATTACGAAAACATAATCTACTAAGGCCACACTAGTAAATTACAACCGATTGTACAAAATTGCGTAAAATAAACCATTCAAGCGTCATTCAACATAATAAAAGCATCAACTAAAAATTAATCGAACAATGCAAAATTAAATTGATTAATTATCCAAACCACCATTCTAATCACGTGATAATTCCGTAATTAATCACGAGATATCATTCAAATCCAATGAAAATTCATAATTAATATGAATTATAACGATATTATTTTAAACCGCTTTAAAATAATATGGTATCAATGTGAACCGCTTCACAAAAAAAATTCCCGGTACGGTTACTGTTCACCGTCAGGAAAAACGAAAAAAAAATTTTTTTTTTTTTTTTTTTTTTTTTAAATAACTGTCACGGTTTTTTAGAAAAACCGGAAAAAACACAAAAAACGAAAAACAGCACTGCAAGCCGAGAAAAAGACAAAAAAATTTTTTTTTATTTTTTTTTATTTTTTACAGCAGCCGAAACAGTGGCAAAAAAAAATTGAACGGATGAAAAATCGATTTTGCTTATATTAACTAGATCGGTACAAACTAGCAATATCTAATCATTATTAAACATTGATACCGAAAATATGAAGCACAAATTGATGTTCATCAACAATCAAACCAAATCCATTCACGTTTTAATTCAATCAGTATTGAATCCTAAACATCTACAAATTCTCATATTATCATCTTAACCTATTAAAATAATAATACAATAATCGAATGGAACAACAACAAAAAATCACACGGCCAAAAAAAATTTGCACCGAAAAATTTTTTTTATTAAAATTTATGCAATTCAAATTTTTATGAAAATCATATAAAAAATTTCATAGCCCTAAAGCTCTGATACCACTTGTGGGATTTGTATCCGTATACAACCCTTTAAATCGACAGGATTATAATGAAATTTAACTTATATGATTAATAGTCATAAACAAAATTGCATAAGACGAAGGGATTAAGAAATAACCTTTAGTCCTTGCGATAAAGGCCTAAGAACAAATACCAAAATAGGTATTCTCCTAATCAAAACACCCTAGATGGAACAAGATATGCCTTGAGATTGCTAGAACTCTTGAGAAACCGTTTTCTCTCTTTTTGTGAATTATGTGATGGTGGAGGCTCAACTTGTGATTAGGGTTCATCCAGAAAAAAACTAAAATAGGGAAACCAATTCCTTTATATAGTCCCCTATCACAAGGTATCCTAGTGTAATTAGGAAAGGTATTTTCTTTCCTAAAAACCCTCCATATGGCCGAAATTTTTAGAGTATTATAATACTTTATTTTCGGTTCATATTTAGCTATTAATATATTGCAATTAATATCCGTATATTATTAATTATAAATATCCGTATATTTACAATTTTACTAATTCAACATATCAGTTTATATTTAATTTAGCTTGCAATATACATGACAATTAAATATAACCTTTTATATTTAATCGCGAATTACTGTTAATTCGGCTAAACAACATTATTTAATCTGTATTAAATAATTTTTTATCATCACATTGACTAACCGTTTAGTCAAAAACACTGACTAACCTTTTAGTCATATTATAAGGCATCAATATAATTATTTTCTCAAATAATCATATCTCTCGAACACATCCAATAGGTGTGACTTTTAGGGACCAGTTGATTACCGCCATCAGTATGACAATAACGTCAAACTTATCTAGCAAGCCAACCGTTATTGATAAACGTTAATCAACTGATTATTATACGAAGTATACCCTGTGAACCTACAGAGATTTATTTATGTTATTGCACTAACTGTGGAGGACACTGGCTCCAACAGTTTTTGCATCAATCATATGTGAATGATCGGTATATACAGCGGAAATAATAATTATACAATCCTTTAAAGATCTATTGCATTCGAATTGTTGTAAATAAAAGCATATACCTGGTATTAAGACGGGTTATCAATTAACTCCGAAAGTACGAAGTCTCTAGTGTATTCACACCGGGTACGATCTACACTATCAACCTTTGAAACGACTTGGAGATATGGGAATCCTTGAGAAAACCCTTTTTCTCTCTCTATCTTTTCGGTGGAAAACTAACTTGAATGAGTTTTGTTGTTTTTCCAATTCCCTAAGTTCAAGTATTTATATGAAAGAATAAAATAAACTCTTTATTTTATTTTCTTATTTTAATACTATGGAATACTTTCTCCTTTCACCATAAATAGAGTCCCTGCACAATAAATAAAGTAGCTAAAGCCAATAAAGGCGATAAGTAGCCACAAGGGGAATACAAGCCCTAACACAATACAATAATTCAAAAGAAAACGAATCTAAACGACACATAGGTAATCATCGAGTATCGACGCTTGTTAGCTCACACAAGTCTCAACCCCACGTAGCACCAACTTCAACTTGTTCATTCATTAAAATGAATGTCACAATCAGTGGGGGAGTAACTCGGGGTTCTCCCAACCACTTCACAAGAAAACAAAGGCAATTAGATCATGTGAGCATACATCAACATATATGTATATAATTTACGGTTTATCACATCTGGTGGGCAAGAAATCGTTGTTTAATGCATCAGGTTTTGTGGAGGGGTGAAGTGGTGTATTGGAGAATCCATGAGGAGGTTCAATGGAGACGTGGGGGGAATATGGCTAGTCCTAGAGTGTAGGACATGCTCTCCTAAGCTAGTGTGCTTGAGCAGTCTGATAGGACACTGTTGTATGGAAAAAGTTGTACTGGTTGATTGTGTAATTGGCCTTTTTGTTATTAATGAAATTACTAGCATTCAACCAAAAAAAAATATCATGCTAATTCAATGAGAAACATTAAATATCAACAATATGAGCATGTGAGAACTATTAACGATTTATCAATAATAAACTCAAAACTAGATAAGACACACTTTAGCAATCATATAACTACTAGGTTGCTTGCATCTCACCACTAGCAAACATATAATCGAACAGGATATAAATAGGACAAACAATACGATATAAGTCATCCAACAATCCAAACATACATACAAATCATAAGCAACTATCATATCGATCATCATATTCATCCAACATATGAATCAAACATACTCTAACGGTAAATGAAATGCACTAACATCAGCACTATGCAAGACATGACAACTCTAGACTTTAATCCTCCCGATAGAACTACGATATAATACGGTCCTAGTCTAAAGTTGGTCAGACTCTCGGGATAAGACGTTTCTCGATTCGACATGTGGTAAGACGTGCCACATCCAAGAATCGGTCGACAGAACAGATTCCGAGTACCCCAAATCCGGCAGAACGGCAAAGTGTGAGGCGGAAAGAGAATGAGCATGCCAAATACGTTAGAACGGCAACAGAATGAATGTCAAAGAAACTAGTATCATACTCCGGCAGAATGGCCAACGAAGATGGAAAGTTAAGCAAAAGTCAAGCAAGTACATTACATGTAATGACACCACCTACCTCAAATACAATATTTGACGGCCGGGTCGATGAACGCTATGTGTTCACCTTTCAACAATGTCGTCACATTCGCACTACCATATGCAACAAGCACAAGAGAATGTACCCCCATCAAATCGATGTTAAGTCCAATAAGTATAATTGTACAAACGGGAAATGGGAGTTCAACACCATTCAGCAAACATGGCTCAACCGACTACCCAAGGTATACAAGACACACATGCGAGATATAAAACCATATATATCATTAAACAAGGTATGAACTAATAAAGGCTAATACAGCTCTCGATTACTCGGTCGAGTAAGGTCATATACTCGGCCGAGTGGGCACTTGCTCGCAGGTGGTCCTCGGTCAAGTGTCATCCTTACTCAATTTAGTACATTTTGGTACTCGGTCAAGTAACAAGTCAAGGGGGTTGGTCAACAGGTGGGCACTCGATCGAGTGTCCAAAGCACTCGGTCGAGTATTGGTGAGTACTCGGTTGAGTAAATCCTTCCAGGGATGTTCAAAATGGCACACTCGGGGACATTCGGTCGAGTGACCTTAGAAACTCGGTCAAGTAGGGATGGAAAAACATTATATGAAGTTAAGCCTTGTTCTTATAAGTTTAAATTTGACTGATTAAGAGAATGGACTGTCCCTTAGAAGTCCAGCTCAGCCCGTCAGTATGTGCGATGGAAAAAGTGCGAGTAGTCGACAACAAAAGATGCAACCAGCTAAGAAAGTGGCCCCAAAAATGGAACAAATAAAAAAGATGGGGACAACAGACTTGGTTGGAAGATAATGAAACTTCGTGTTGTTATGCAGGACACATAGATAATGGCTCAATTGGAGTGAATTCTATCTATGAACAAGGTCCACCAATCACCATAGCCGTCTTATTGATGGCTACTCATATCACGTGTTATGCTGCATGCATTTCATCATTCTTCATTCATACATACTCTCCTTCAACTCCCTCATCCTGCACATTGTTCCTAGAGGTAGGATGATACTACGTTACTACGATTTTATGATTCTGCAATTCGGTTTTATGATAAATTAAAGGGCTGCCTTACCGGAAAACAAATAAGTCTCGTAAAATTTGAATTTGTAAATTGCAAGAAGAGGTTCAGACAAATGACACTAAAATTGTTAATCCTTGATAATAATTTTGTGCTTCATTCTCTCAACGTAATAACGTTGGTTTATATACAAAACTCAAGAGATCAATTTCTCCTAATTACAAGGGATGTGCTAGCTAATCATACCTAATATAGCTACTATGTTAAACTATGAAGATGAATGTTTAAGTAAGCAAGAGAAGCAAGAGAGAGAAGTAAAATATATGATTATGATTGATTAATACAAAAGTTAGTTAGTACATTGCTTTGAAGTTAGTTTATATACTAACAAACTAATCTAACCGACTAATCTAACTAACTATCTTTAATTGGGCCTGATTAGCTTGTTTAATAAATGTGGCCCAGTATATATATCCAATATCCCCCCTTCAAGCTTGAGGTGGGTGAGACACCAAACCAAGCTTGGCAGCCAAGAAATTATGTTGGTCAGTTCCAAGCGCCTTGGTCATGATATATGCAGTTTGAAGACCAGACCTGACGTGTTTTGTAAGGAGAAACCCCTTTTGCTGCTGGTCTCGTACATAGTGGCAATCAATACTCAAATGTTTTGTGCGTTCGTGGAAAACTGGGTTGTGGGTAATGTGCTCTGCTGCTTTGTTATCACAGAACAGAGGGATTGGCTTAGGAATGGTGATCTTTAGATCACTGAGAACACTGTCAACCCACACCATTTCAGAGGCAGTATAGGACATGCTCCTGTATTCAGACTCAGCTGAACTTTTGCTGATTGTCTTCTGCTTTTTTGTCTTCCAAGAAATTAAGGATCTTCCTAAATAAATGCAATACCCACTCAAGGACTTGCAACTGTAGGCACATTGAGCCCAGTCTGCATCACTGAAGGCAGATAGAGAAAGATCAGACTGTGCTGGGTAGAACAGCCCTGTATTTATGGTGCCTTTCAAATATTTTAGGACATGGATAGCTGCTTGTAAGTGTGGCTGTCTTGGTTGGCTGATGAATTGGCTGAGATGTTGAACTGAATAGGAAAGATCTGGCCTTGATGAATTTAAGTAAAGAAGCCTGCCAACTAATCTTCTATATGACTCTGGTTGTTCTAACAGTGCACCATCATCAATAGATAACTTGAGTCCTCTTGGCATAGGAAATGCAACTGCTGTGCAATTCTCCATTTTCATATCCCTTAGGATGTCTAGGATATATTTGCGTTGATTAATCAAGATACCTGTATTATTCCTAGAGATCTCTAATCCAAGAAAATACCTCATGTGACCTAAATCTTTAATAGAGAATTGCTGATCAAGACACTTCTTGACTTGATTAATTTCAGTATCATGTGTTCCAGTAAGAAGAACATCATCCACATACACAAGAGCAACAGTGAAAGAATTATTCTGTTCATTACTCTTTGTATATAAAGAATAATCTTGTTTTGATTGTTGAAACCCAAGCTGCTGTAGGTACTTTGTTAACTCTTTGTTCCACTGTCTTGAGGCCTGTTTCAATCCATACAAAGATCTTTTAAGCTTACACACTTGGCCTACTTGCACTTTTGAACCTTCTGGAGGAACCATGTATACTTCTTCATCCAAAAAACCATGCAAGAATGCATTATTGATATCTAACTGATGCAATACCCATCCTTTTGCTGCTGCTACTGCCAGCAGTGTCCTAACAGTGGTGAACTTTGCCACAGGTGAAAAGGTGTCCTTGTAGTCCTTATCCTTAACCTGATTATAACCCTTTGCGACAAGTCTTGCTTTGAACCTCTCTACACTTCCATCAGCTTTATACTTTATTTTAAAAACCCCCTTAGACCCAATAGGCTTAACTCCAGGAGGAGCCTGAACTAATTCCCATGTTTGATTAGATTCTAAGGCTAGCAATTCTTTCTCATAGCCTCTACCCATCTTGAATCAGTACTAGCTTGTTTGTATGTATATGGTTCTGTTTCTTGCAGCACATTCTGTATTGAGGCAATGTAAGCAGATGAAAAATTCGTGAGATCTTTCACAACTGCAGCATGAAAGATTGCAGAGGCTGAACTATGTTGTTGAACTGGCAATTTGATAGGTACATGATAAGGTTTAAGCCATGTAGACATCTGTCTTGACCTATCTGATCTTCGCATTGGAGATTGAGGAATGATTGGAACAGAAGCTATTTCAGTTGTAGTATCTTGTACTATGTCTGTAATATCTGTAGTATTATTGTGTTGCTGTAAAATACTATCATTTGTATCAGCAGTACTATTGTCAAACACTGCTGTATTATTATTATTGAAAGTTGTTGATATTAAATCATCTTGTGATTGACTTTCTTGGTTATTTTGATTGATATTATTTTGAAGAGGGATAATTAAGGTTGTTGATGCAGGATTCACCCACAAATCCTCCTTACATGTAGAACTGTTAGAAATAATATTCTGCTGAAAAGGGAAAACATCCTCCTTAAAAAGAACATCTCTACTGACAAAAACTTTACCAGTCTGGATATCATACAATCTATATCCCTTCTGTTGATGTGGATACCCTAAGAAAACACACTTTCTTGCTCTAGTCCCAAGCTTATCAGAATATGTAGGTGGCATAGTAGCAAAACAACATGAACCAAACACTCTAAGATCCTTATAAGGAGGCTCTTTGTTGAATAAAAGACTATAAGGTGTTTTCCAATGAATGACAGGAGTTGGCATCATGTTAATGAGATGAGTAGCAGTCAAAAGACAATCACCCCAGAACTTAATAGGCAATGCAGCATGAATCCTTAAGGCCCTGGCAGTTTCAAGTAGATGTCTATGTTTTCTCTCAACTCTACCATTTTGTTGTGGTTTCCCAACAATACTTGTCTGATGAAGCAAACCCTTAGATCTAAACATAGCACCACAAACTCTTTGAACAAACTCAGTCCCATTATCAGTTCTAACAACCTTTAATCTTGCATTAAATTGGGTTTGAACATAAGCAAAAAAATCTCTGATTAAACCTTGAACTTGATCCTTAGTCTGAAACAATATGGTCCATGTATTTCTAGAAAAATCATCTAATATAGTCAAAAAATATCTTGCACCAGTCAGACTAGGAACCTTATAAGGCCCCCATACATCCATATGCAATAACTCAAAGAGACATGTTGCTTTAGAAATACTTACAGGAAAAGGTAAAGCATGATGTTTGGACAAAACACAAGTTTCACAATGTATATCATTCTTCATTATATTACAAAGTTGAGTTACATGTTTAAATCTATCAAAAGACATATGACCCAATCTATCATGAAGCAATTTTACAGAATTAAAGTTTGAATTTGCAGCATTAACTAGCATAGATGAAGGAATACATGAAGTTCTATGAGTTTTATTGCAAGAAATCATATTGGTAACTAGTGTAGTAATCTTATTCACAAGTTCTTGAGTATTAAAATTCTGGAATCTGAACAAATCCCCTATTCTTCTACCAGTAGCCACTGGATTTTTACTGAAATGGTCCTGAAAAACACATTCAGAAGCAGAAAATATAGCATTCACATGATTATTATCAATAAGTTTACTGACAGAAAGTAGATTCTGTTTAAAATCAGGAATAAAGAGCACATTAAACAAAGTAATAGCTTGTGTCAAAACTACATCACCAATCCTAGAAACAAACTTAACATTACCATCAGGCAATCCTATGACAATGGGTTTAGGCAAATTTCTAACATTATGCAGCAATTTAATGTTGAATGTCATATGATCAGATGCCCCAGTATCTATGATCCAATCATGAAAGCAGAAATTGTTATGTACAGCATTAACTTGAGAATCAAGAAGCATACCTGCAAAATTAGAGGTTGACAAAGAAGAAGAAGAAACAGAAATCCTTCTCATTACTTGATCTACCACAGATGTTATCAGACTATCTAAACCAGTAGATGAAGAATTCAGATCTTGAGTAGTTACAGCTGAAGAATCATAACTGGGTATGTCATCTAATGGTGAACCTTCTTCAATAACATCCACAGCATTAGCAGCCTTCTTGAACCCAGTTTTACCTTGAAACATTCTCCCTTTCCCTTTTTGACTCTTATCAGCAGGAAAGCCTACTAGTCTGTAACATTTTTCAATTTTATGTCCTTGTTTACCACAGTAGGAACACGCTTGCAGTCTATAACAGTCTTCCAGATTATGGTTGTTCATATTACAATGACTGCAAAACTTCTTCTCAGATTTAGATGAATCACCTGGTAGAATGTTAGACTTAACACTTTGGAAATTATCATTTGGCTTATACACAGCATATGCAGATGCCTCATACAGTACTTCAACACTCTCAGTAACTTGTTTCTGTCTTTCTATATTCTGTAGCATTGACAAAACTCTATTGATTGTAGGAAGAGGGTCCATAGCCAAAATCTGGGTTCTAATATGATCATATCCAATGTTTAAACCCATTAAAAACTGAATAAGCTTGGCATTATTCTCTCTATCAATGATTCTTTTCATCAGTTGACATGAACATAATGACAGTTTGCCACATGAACAAATAGGAATTGGGTCAAGACTGTCCAAGTTTTCCCATAAGACCTTCAATTTACTATAATAATCTACTAAAGACATATTAGACTGAGTAATTGCATCAAGATCTTTCTTCAACTGATAAATCTCAACAGTTCCAGCTTGACCATACCTTTCCAAGATTTCAGACCATAACTCTCTAGCAGAACGAACATACTTGAGATTTTCTCGGATTGATTTGTCCATAGAATTAAGAATCCAGCGCATTACCATTAAATCACAGCGCGTCCATTGATTGAATCTTCTGTCTGTTCTTAGAGGTTGAACACATGTACCACCAACAAACCCTGCTTTGTTCTTGGAGATCAAAGCCATCAAGATTTCTTGTTTCCAACCCAGAAAATCATGCCCATCAAATAGAACAGGAACAAGATGTGAATATGGCTGATCAGATGTTGACAGATACAAGGGATCATCAAAATAGTCATAGTTTGGAGCCTGAGTTTGTTCTGAGTCAGGCATTGTTATTGTTTAGTATAGATGAATGCGGAAGCTTTTGTATTTGATCTTTTGAGTATTCTCAGAAATTAAACCTGATAAACTGATACCATGTTAAACTATGAAGATGAATGTTTAAGTAAGCAAGAGAAGCAAGAGAGAGAAGTAAAATATATGATTATGATTGATTAATACAAAAGTTAGTTAGTACATTGCTTTGAAGTTAGTTTATATACTAACAAACTAATCTAACCGACTAATCTAACTAACTATCTTTAATTGGGCCTGATTAGCTTGTTTAATAAATGTGGCCCAGTATATATATCCAATACAATATAGGAATACAATTTTACACTTTCACTAAATAATCAACAACAATATTTACATATATTCTAACACTCCCCCTTAGTCGGAGCGGGAGGAAGGCGAACGCTAAGAGTATTGCGAAAGTCATCAAATAATACCGAGGGCAGGCCCTTTGTGAAAATGTCGGCCAACTGAGAACGTTTAGGAACATGATGCACTCGGACGTCTCCGCGAGAGACTTTTTCCCGTACAAAATGGATATCAATTTCGATATGCTTAGTACGTTGATGCTGGACGGGATTACTAGCAAGATAAATGGCGCTTACATTGTCGCAATAAACAATAGTAGCTTTGCGGAGAGGATGATGGAGCTCAAGTAAAAGATTACGGAGCCAACATGATTCGGATACCACATTGGCGACGCCGCGATATTCAGCTTCGGCACTAGAACGGGAAATAATTGGTTGCCGTTTCGAAGCCCATGACACTAAATTATCGCCTAAAAAAACACAGTAACCGCTTGTAGAGCGGCGAGTATCCGGACATCCGGCCCAATCCGAGTCCGTGTAGGTAGTGAGAGTCGTAGGCTTAGATGGAGTTAACCATAAACCATGACGTAAGGTCCCTTGGACATAACGAAGAATGCGTTGAGAAATTGATCTCTTGAGTTTTGTATATAAACCAACGTTATTACGTTGAGAGAATGAAGCACAAAATTATTATCAAGAATATTTACATATATTCTAACAATCCTCAATCCTCGAGAATTTTACAGATAAATAATACGAGCAATAAATATGTATTTTAACCTTTAATTTAACTCTCTCCGTCCCGGTCAATTGTTATCATATCTTTTTCCGGAATTACTTTTTCACATACGAATTTTACTCTTTCACATACACTTTTTCATAAAGTTTCTGTTTCATGCCCTTTTGTAAAACACAATCCCCCTTCTTTCCTAAAGATAATCAAATTGACTCTTATGGATACATCTAACCTATAATTGAATCTAATAAAGTTGAACAATGGATTATAATTCTACAATTAGTAAAGTACTTTTATATTTAGCAATTATTAATACATTTTTTTAATTATTATGTTTAAGTTTAATAATTATTCTTAATTAGGGTTTATAGGTGGTCGTAACAGGGGGATATAACCACTGTGGTCGGGTTGTCGGCGTTGGGTTGTTGTGGGATGGGGCAGTTGGCATCGGGTTTGTGAGTGACTGGGACAGGGGCTGCGTTGGTGGACTTCAGGTGATCGGAATTCGGAGATGACGGGGTAGGAAAATCTGGGAAGGGAGGGTCATGTATAGGTCGTCGGGTGTTGGTCGGAGAGGGGGCGGCAGTAGGGTGGTCGCCAATGGCCGAAGCAGGGGGCGGTGGTGAACGCAGAGATGAGTACAGGCGAGAGAAGGGGGGAATGTGGGACAAGGGAAGGTCGGTAGGGTGTTCATCGTTAATCAGACCTGGCGAGGGAGGGGGAGTTCGGGGTAGGGGAAGGGGAAGGGAGGTCGAGGTCGGTTGGTTGTGGTGTCAGCCGGTGGTGGCCAGCCATGGTGGTGAATGGAAACGGTGAAGAAGATAAGGGATGGGGGAAAAATAATTGGGTTAGGAAATGAGAAAATGATAAGGGTAATGGTGTAAAAATCGTATGTGAAAGAGTAAAATTCGTATGTGAAAAAGCACGTTCCTTTTTTATTTTGTCTCAGTCAATTGTTGTCCACTTGTCTTTTCTATATTATGAAGGTATTATATGAGTAATTGGAACCCCCAATGGGACTATGAATACTTGTCATCTACTAACTATAACCTCAAATGGTCACCTACTTTTTCCTTAGTCTTTGTGTCAAAATGAAAGGACAACAGTTGACCGGGACGGAAGGCATATGTTTTTACTGTTAGGGTGCAAACCCTTGTCCCACATCAGTAGAATAAAGGTCAAAGGTGATCTTTATAAGTGTCCATAAAATATAATAGAACGAGGCCTTTTGGGAAGGATCCCAAGAGTAAATCCGTGAGGGCTAGGCCCAAAGCGGACAATATCATACTATTATGGACCGTGGACACTGAAGCAGCAGAGGCCCAACACGAGGTATTCACGCTTCCGCACAACAAGTGGTATCAGAGCCCAAGGTTTGACTTGGGCTAGGCACAAGAAAAAAAGCATCAGGGCCAAGACTTGATGGGTGACTTACACTATAAGTCGTGGAACTCCTAATAGCTCGAGGGAGAGCTTATATGTTCGCGAAGGCGACATGAGTCTCACGGTGATGAGACGGGCCGTCCAAGAGAAGATTGACAGCGACCCGGTAAGGTGGGCTGACGCTTAATGAAGACAACCAAAGCGGTCCATGGTAAATCCAAACGCGGTCGGGGGTGGCGCGCTAAGGCACTAGATGCGGACCCAGACCAGGGTATATTGGATGCAGAGGAGTTTGATACGCAAGTGTAGCACGAGTTCCGTGAAGGGACATATTTCACTCCTAGGGAGACACAAGGTGTGTTGGTTAAGGGGAGTAGTTCGCGTCGACCAGTCATGTGATGCGACGTGCCACTATCGAGTACCCGAGGTTATCAAGACTTGGTGATGCTAAGGGTGTCTAGAAGTTGGGGCTGTATGGTGTGAGGAGGTCCTCCGTAGAAGTCAAGGTCGGAGTCAAGATGATGACACTTGGTTTGAGGGGAAGATTGTTAGGGTGCAAACCCTCGTCCCACATCGGTAGAATAAAGGTCAAAGGTGATCTTTATAAGTGTCCATAAAATATAATAATACGAGGCCTTTTGGGAATGAGCCCAAGAGTAAATCCGTGAGGGCTAGGCCCAAAGCGGATAATATCATACTATTATGGACCGTGGACACTGAAGCAGCAGAGGCCCAACACGAGGTATTCACGCTTCCGCACAACATTTACCACGTAAAAAACTATATTTAGGGAGTATTTTAGGATCTTAAGATCCTAAAATCCGATTCCTCTAGTTCGATCCTACCTATTTCATCGGGATCCCAAGTAAAATCCTAATCCTCACAATATTAATCCTACTTATCAACATGGTATCTTTAAGACTGGGAATCTAGATGGATGCAGCTAATTCGTAACCGGTAATCAAGATCAAACCAGGATGGTTAGTTTGATATTCCAAGGGCCAAACCACCAAATTGGTAAAAAAAAAGTGCGGGTTGTTTGTAGGATTGGAAAAAAAAAACTATGAAGTGTAACAGATTGGTAAAAAAAGTAAAGTATGACAAATTGGCCAAAAAAGTTACATCTCGCTTGCTTTTCCGTCATTTCAAATAGTTTTGACAAAACTACCCTTGTCCAAGTAATCTGATTTGAAAAATATTCATCCACGACTCGTCTGATCGTCCTTAGCAACTCAACTATGATCCCCAAATTCAAAATAATGCAACCTTATCCAATCTCGATCCGAACCGAATAGTTTTTCAATTCTAATAACTTGACCCAAAAATGATACAATCCAAAATGACTCATACTCCTTATTAAAATGACTTATAGCCAAATAATTAATTGTGAGACACAAATGACTCGTCCTCCATAACTTATAATATTTTATCCCCTCATCGTCAACATATGAATTGAGCGGCCCATCCTAAAGAGCATCTTATATCTAAACAAATTATTCTCGTATAGCCATATTTGCCGGGTTTTCGCTTAGCAGCAAGTTTTAGACGGGTACCATCCATCTTAAGTTTAAGACGGGTCAATACTACCACAAGGTGATTAAAAAAGACTAAATTTTTGATATTTTCAAGGCAACAAGTGAGTTGATTCAGTATGTTTTAACCCATCTTAAGCTTAAGACGGATAATATATGTCTTAAATAAGAATTTGTGTTCGCTTAGTGTTTTTAGTAGGGTAATTAATTTAGACAAGGGTATTTTGGTCAAATTATTTTGTAGGAATAATAAATTAAATAAGGTTGTAATTTTTTTGTCAATTTGTCATAATTCTACTTTTTTTTTTACCAATTCGTCACAAGTTATAGTTTTTTTTTTACAAATTTGGCAAACAACCTCCACTTTTTTGACCAAGTTGATTGTTTGGCCATATTCCAAGTGTAAAGTGTAGCACCAGTGAGCCATACGGTTCAAACAAATTACAGAGTAGCTTCCACCGGAACACATCAAAATGATCAAATTCAAATCTTCTGACGATTACATGCAAGTGTCACAAAAAACGAACTAGGAAAGGTTTTGGGATCGGACATTTACTGGACTCGGTCCATATTGGGTAGAATGGGAACAAATATGAAACCCAATGTTTCTTCACCTATCGGTGCACAAGACTAGTTAGCCGTACCTTAACGCTCCCTGGTATATTGATTCACAATTAACGCACAGATAGTAAACGAGATGATGATAAAGTCCAAGCCCCAAAAGAAAAAATACACATTGGATGGGGGGGAATACAATCACATTTCTAGCACAAACTAAGCTAATTCTCGCGAGATTGGTAACCAATTGCCTCAACTCTATCCTCCAAGATCCCAACTCCGTTCTCACATTCACGCACAAAAGAATCTGTCATATCCCTTTCTGCGAATATTGTTTCACCAGGGACAAAAGCAGGATCAAGCTCGGCACCATTAACCAAGATTTGTAGAGGCAACTTGCCAAATAGTTCTTAAGGTTGAAACCAGGCATTTTCAGACCTTTTAGTGGGCTTTGATTAGCGTCCTTGAGGATACTCCATGGAGCAGTTTGACAAATCCAAGAAAGCTTAGTTTCCCATCTGTATGACGGATCCAATCATGAAGGACGGCATGAACTGGAATGTTCGGACCCAGGCCCAGCTCCTGATACAACATCACATTTTAGATGTCACTGAAAGCAACCACATTTACAATTTAAACCTATTTAAAAGTTCAAACTCATATTTCACAGCTAATATCAGTCATTTGCTAATAACACTCATACTAGGAAAGGATGAATTGTGAAACTTTAAAATAGTTTCGGTACTTCGGATTCTAGTACTCCTTTAGTTCCGGTTTTATTTCCAGATACTTGGGAGAATGTTCCATCTTTCTTTTTCTTGTTGTTTATTCGAATTGTTGATGGATTTTGGTGTACACCTGGTGGTGCTACTGCTTGGCAGCCCTTTGCCTTTTTGCTCAAGTAAAATAAAAGGACAAAGAGTGCTTACACACTGGAAAGTTAATATTCTGTGTGCAATTTGCCAGTGTTTAAAAAAATTAGAATTCACATGTACGAATAATAATGACTTTTAACATATTCCATGGACCCCCAAAAAAAAAGTAAATTTCGTGGATCCGTCAGCCTCACCGATAATAATATGTAGAAGAAGATGTCACGGAAAGAAACTCTACTTGCACCAAGCTAAAAGTTGAAGGTCATGGAGTAATAGAACTCTTTGCAGTTTTAAAACTGGTTCAAGAAGATGAAAGAGTAGAGGTACGGGAGATTTAAAGAAGAGAAACTTACTGATGCAAGCTCTTCAATCATAATAGGCCTGTTACCATCCTTCTCGAAAAGTTCATAAGCACAGCGAGCATGTTGCTCCCATCTTTCCAAAGCCTCGAGTTGATACACACTTAATGCTGCCGCAGAAAATTCCTCAAAGTCCATTTTTCTATACTGTAGTGCAGTTAACTGCCAAAAGGAAACAAACGAACGAAAAAAAATTAGTCCCAAAGTTTTAATATGTCCGCCTCTAGAAGCCAAAAAGTATAGGAGTAACACTTACTGAAGTTAAAATTTCATGAGCACGAGAGTCCTTCATAGCATCGGTTGCATTTTTCATCAAGGCCTGCCAAAAAGGAAGCGTGTCAAGTCAGCGTTTTTCCAAATCTCAGAAAGATCAGCGGATTTGTCAAGGGACCTACATCTTTGATATTGTCCAAACTTATAGTTCCATTTTTGTTTGGTTGTAGACTATTGAACTGCTCCTTTAAATAGAATAGCTCATCGACTGTCAATGTTTTAGATAGAGCCTGTCAAAGTAAAAGCACAAACCCTCTCAGTTGCAATGTTAGACAAAGTATTCAACACAACAACAACATTACCCCAGTCCCTAGTGCCTCAATGGCTTCCACAAATTGCGGGGTAAGGGGGGGTTGGATGTACGCAGACTTACCCTTGTGTAGACAAAGGATTCAACTATAGCAACAATATTTTTTCGAGTGGGCTGACAGGGAAACTGAAAAATGAGCAGCTGAGAACAATTGTCTCAAGTGGATTTTTCTATCAGCATTTACATATACACAAATTCTCGTATAAGCCAGTTCATCTACTGACTTGCTTGGTAAACTAAATGAGCCACTTTTAATACTCCCTCCATTCCACTTTTATTGTCCAAGTTTGACCAAAACTCATATTTAAGAAAAATTGGTAATACCATAAATGCCCCTTGACTAATAAACTTAAATACAAGATATAAGCAAAATGAGAAAAGAGAAGTTATTTAACTAGGGGTACAATGGGTAGTTCACTATTTTCGCTTACTATACGTAGAAATAGGACAATTAATTTGAAATATCGAAATCACAAAGAGAGGATAATAGAAGTGGAATGGTGGGGAGTATTAAATAGGGTCAGTATTTAAAAAAGAAATCAAAATATAGGAAGCATTCTAAACCCAAAAGGCGACCTCTTAAGCAAAGTAAATAAAATGCTTCGCTGACGATATAAGGTAAAACAGTCATAATTAAGTGAACCTACCCTTAAAGCTGATTTTCGAAGCGAAGATGAACGCATGTAGAGCTTCAGGAGCTTAAAGACAAGTACATCAAGTGGAACTTTTACTTCACCGTGATTTCTAATCCAGGGATGGCCTGTGAAATAAAATTATAAGCAATACACACTGAAAAGTAAATACAGATAGCTCAGATATCTGGTAAATGTACTCACAAAGCGCTTGAGCAGCAGTGATCCTTTTCCTTGGATCTTTGTTTAACATGCGCTTGACAAAGTCCTTAGCCTCAGATGATAATGACGGCCATGGTGGCTCAGTAAAGCTGGGATCAGCTTTCAGCACTGCCCTAAAGATTCCTGATTCAGTACGGGCCCAAAATGGCCGGCTTCCACACAATAAGATATAGGCAATTACACCAACACTCCACACATCCGCCTCTGTGGTATAGGATCTATGGAGCACTTCTGGTGCCACATAATATGCACTCCCTACAATGTCATTTAATTTTTCATCTGCGAAAAAACAAAAGAAAAAAAATCAGTATAAATTTCTGTACAGTACCCACTAATATAAACAAGAATTTGAATTCATTTGCCTACAAATAAAGTCACAGACCTGGTTTTACAAAGTCCGACAAGCCAAAGTCAATGGCCTTCAATGGCGAATCTTCATCTTTTGATACAAAAAGGAAATTCTGGGATTGCAAGAAGCAATAGTTAGAAGGGCGTGATTTTTATGACTTTATATTTCATGAAGGAACTAGTTTACTCCCGGTTCAAGGAAAGTACAACTTGAACCAATTCTTTGTACTTGCTCCCATTTTTTATTTCTTTCAATTTCCTTTTTTAGGGTTAAAGTTGATAAACTTTGATAAATAACTCAAAAAATAAATATTTTTACCAGATAGAAATAAATACATTTGCATTTATCATCAAAACATGTTTCACAAACTATTATTTTCAACAAAAAAGGTTATATGTAAATGTCAAAATTTACTGTCAAATTATCGTCTTGGAGACTGCGTAAAAAGAGGGAGTAATTACCATAAAAACATCTGATAAAAAATTGATGTATTGTCTAACAAAAGAAAAAAACTGCAAACATTTTGGTAATCTCTACCTCAGGTTTGAGATCTCGATGTACCACACCTTGAAGGTGACAAAATGAAACAACATTTAGGATCTGCAATAATACAGCTTTTGCATCATCTTCTGTATATTTCCCACCCCTGCATCAGTATAATAGAAGACTTTAAGGTTTTGAAGTTATAGAGTACCAGAAATAGAAATTAAACACGAGAAAAGAAAAATACCTAGAAAGTATCCTATCCAGCAACTCCCCTCCTTGACACAACCTGGAGAAAACAAAAGAAACAAACTTGAATAAAATATACAGAAATGAGGAAATAATAGAAAGTAATTCATTTGCCAACAAGTGGAAGTTTAGCCAAGATGCAAAGTACAGAATGGTAAAGCTTAAATCAGAAGCAAAACATAATAATAGCGAATTGGAGAACGGCAAGCATTATTTGCTCTCCTTGATGAGGCAGACCTCCAAGAAACTGTTTAGTCTATCTCGATCAAAATTTGTAAATCACTATACTGTTACACGCTTTGTAAAAATTATAGAATTGGTACTTTTGAACACCAAATTTGAAACCTCAAAAAACTCATGAAAATCAGCCTGAGCTTCAACAGAAGTTAGGGCATTGGATGCACAATGGGACATGAGTCAGGCATTCGAAGAAAACTTATGGTTTCTGTTAAGCATATAAGAGTAAATCATATATCCTCGTAAGACTATGTAACGTGGATACAAAAGGTAACTTCACTTACTCCATCACTATGTACACATTTTCGCTGTCTTCAAATGCGTCGTAAATCCTTATGAGATTACTATGTCCAGCCAAGCCTTTCAAGATTTTCACCTCCCGTCTAACATCCTCAATAGCAATAGCTGTGGTCATCTAGTAGCAGCACACAACGACAAGTGTTAACACATAAACGCTAATTGGAAACAAATTATGATATACTGCTTGTGCTGAGTTACAGTTACTGCCAACAAAAGAAAACAGTTCATAGTAAAGCAGCTTCCAGAAGAGCATTATTCAGAAGACGACGAATGTCAACTATCAACATTGAACTTAGACAGATCCAATGGGTTGTCAAAATGAGACTCTTGGGTAGTAGCATTCCTAAGTTAAATGATTGGTTAGCTAGTAATCACTAGGCTTCTAACTATTTATTTAGTTGGATTTTGTTGGTGGTTGCTTTTATAAGATTTTTTCTTTTTGTTTATTTTTCCCTATATGGATGAATACAAATGACTATAACTTTCTTGCAAAAAAAAAAATGAACTCAGATTCATCAGTCTTTTTTTAAGAATAATCACAATCATATTACCAATATTATCGTAACAAGATATTGTCCAAATGAGAGACTAATTAAGCCCCAGCTTATACAGAGTATAACAGTAACAATGGACATCATTTCAAAGTTCCGCTCTTTCTATTAAGTGACTTGCAAATAGAATTATACAACCCAATCAGACGCTAAGTCCTGCAAAAATGCGGTACATTAAATCACATCCAGTCCTCTAATGCAAGGCCCTCTGCAGCATACAGTAGCCACCGAGAAAGCAACATACAAGTCCAAGCCAAACATTAGTCAATGCCAAAACTAGATAATGTAAACTTAAACGGACCCACAGCTTATATTATTTAATTAAAAAAATTCTTTTAAAAAACATGACCCGGCTACATCTTTGCTTAGTCTTTCATGGGTCAAGTTGGACCTCTAGATAATGTGCATTACAGATTCCAAAGCCATATAATTTATTTTTTTGTTGCAGTACAGATGTTTCTAGACACCAAAGGTTTTAAATTGCGGTATCGATTGTCCCTCATGGTAATGTACCATGGCTAGTCATGTAATATGGCACTATTTATTTAACCCCCCTTGTTTTTGCCATTTACACCGGTCTTGTATTCGTCCCCACCGTATATAGCCCAACTACCAGCCATCTTGGTTAGAATATAACTGAGACGGAAACATAGAAACTATTTGATAGACGAACAAAGGGGGTACCAAGAAGAAATAACTGGTAAAGAGTAAAACCACAAATGTTTTTCTCCAATAATAATAATAAAGAGTAATATTATAAACATCCATCATGTGAACATGTATACTGACAAAACTTGTGAATAATAAAAGAATCTAAAACCTCTAAAATTGGTTCCTAGTTGTTAAACAGTATACGTCCATAGTTATACCCCACAGTAGATCTCCATAAAATTCCGTCCTTTAGTAATCCATCCACCTCACATACAACAAAGCCCGTCTTTATCTAGATTCAATCATTTTTGTACTGTCATAATACTACATGTTATCTCACTGCACGGCTTCCTTTAATTACAGCTTCTCCTATATCAATTTAGTGGCCCTCGAAATCACACCCACCTTCTGAACCCGATTTTCGAGCAAACAAAACCCTCTAAAAATAACCCTCTTCAAACTCATTGACAACACCACCAATACCAACAGTGGCAGAAGTACTGCGGTTAAGACGAGCTATTACCCACCTAGGACAACGAAAATTTTGAAAATATTTGTTTAAAGTTGCGATTTTTCTCCCATTTGCTTTATTGTATTACTAATTCACTCCCCAAGATTTTTCGCCATGAAAACAACAAATCTTTGTTTGGCGACTAAATTCGGACACCAACGACCACAAGACAAAAGACACATATAGGGAAGCAGAAATTGAAGCTCCACAATTAACAAACATGTTACATAACCCGTCATATACTTAAGAAGGATATACCAGTCTAACAGTCTTAAATAAGAATTTGCCCAAAAACTCATGCCTCTACTTTTACGAGTAAAGATCATCTTCATTTCCTAAGAGAAATGGAGGTAAGTTCTTTTTAATGGTTCGGATCTAATTTGGAATAGATCGGGGGTTGTAAATATACTTAAATAGGAAAAGGTAAATAAATAAAAAGAGATATATAATACAACATTGATGTATTAGAAAGGAAACGGAGCGAAAAAATGGAGACAATCCAAATTGCTACTCTATTACATAACTTTCCCACCAACCTAATATACTAGTACTCCAACCATCTCGGTCAATTGTTCTCCTTTTATTTTGGCACAAAGACCAAAGAAATAGTGAGGACCATTTGTGGTTCCACTTAGTGGATGGCAAGTGGGCGAGAAAATCTTCTTAATATTGAAACGACAAGAATTAACTGATACACACTAAAAAGGAAGAGGACAACAAATGACGGGAACGGAGAGAGTAATAAAGTAATCCTTTGATAATTGGGATACAGATCTGATATCTTCAATCCCAACAACATTCCACCTCACCTTATTTAATTTCACAATAATTCAAAATTCAAACTCAAAATTACCCACCAAAAAAATCCCAATTAAAATAAATAAAATTAGTTAGTAAAAGTTTTACCTTAGATTTAGGTATGATTTTGACAGCAACTTGTTGACCTTTAAGGTCACCTTTCTTAGCAGTAGCAATACGAGTATACCCAAAATGCCCTCGACCAACCTCCTCTCCAACCTCATACTTATCCCCAAAATTCTTGGAAAACCCAAACCGCTTATCCAGCCCCGAACCGGATTGCGGTTCCCCATCAGGAACCGAACCGGGGGCGGCGGTTTTACCCTGTCGCCGGGCGAGGACGGAGCGGATGTGTTTGGCTGGAGAAGGGGGAGGAAAGGGACGCTTGAAAAAACGTTTGGGAGTGGAAGAAGTGGAATTAGAGGTGGGAGTAGCGGAAGAAAGAGGGGATTTTTTGGAGAAGAGGTAGTGAGCTGGACTTGGACTGTAGATCGAAAAGAAAGGTGATTTTTTTACAGAGTTTTTAGTTGTTGATGTGGTGGTTGTTGAGGGTGGTTGTTGCGGTAGTGGGTCGGAGGTGGGGGAGTCGGTTGGTGGTCGCGATGTGCAAATTCCCATTTTGCCCCTCCTCGGGTTGGTTGGTTGGTTTGTTTATTTATTTATTTAATTAAAGTGGGGGGCAGTGACATGGGTGGGGGTAGTTTCCGTTGGGGAAATGGGAAGAGAAAGAGGAAACAAAGAAACAAAGGAAATGGAGTGACTCAAGCGAGTGAGTAACTAACAATAGTGTGCAACCAATTTTTGGTAGTTTATAGCCTTAATTGCTTACGAAGTACAATATTTGTATTTCTATGATTTCTAATCAAATTTAATTATGTTATTATTTCGTCTGTTTCATTTAATTCTTTACATTTACTTTTTTTATAATGTTTATCCAGGTTTCTTATCTAATGTACATTTTTTTTTTTCGGTCTAACATTTAGACTATTTTATTATTGCAACACCCATTTAATTACATACAATGTCATCAAATAGACTATTTTTCAACATTAAAATTCAAGGGCAATTTATGACAATTTACCATTTGTGAGACATTTTTCTTAAAACTTGTGCTCGGATCCACGGGTACATTGGATTGGATAGGAGAGAGTATATAACATAAAAGATAGTTATGTGAGATCTTGTTTAAATCGTCATACCGAGTGAATTATGAATATCAAACTTTTATATTTATTAATAGTATGTAACTAAAAATATGAACAAACGAAACGTGCATTGATGTACGTGTAACACCCCGGCCCAAACCTTGGGTCGGGAGCGGTCACTCATGATAGCTCTCCAGGCTGTGTACATGGCCCACAGATCAACACTGGTCTTTTCCAGCGCATTTTGTCCTCACTCATGCACATCCCGGGAACCTTCCCAGGAGGTCACCCATCCTAAGACTTCTCCCAGTCAAGCACGCTTAACTGTGGAGTTCTTTCGCATGGATAACCAGAAAAGAAAGTGCACTTTGTTGATATGAGTAGTACTTTCAATCCCTTTAAGCACTAGTCATTTAAGCTAATCAATGGACCTCTTCAGATAACGTGGGGTGTTACAATCACCCCCACTTGAAGAACGCAACGTCCTCGTTGCGCCTGGGAGCATAACCGCTAACCCAGAATCCTCCCCCGCTAGGTGGGTGACCCGGGTACTCCCACCACAGGCTCACCACACGGTCGCAGGGGTGCTCTGATACCATTTGTAACACCCCGGCCCAAACCTTGGGTCGGGAGCGGTCACTCATGATAGCTCTCCAGGCTGTGTACATGGCCCACAGATCAACACGGGTCTTTTCCAGCGCATTTTGTCCTCACTCATGCACATCCCGGGAACCTTCCCAGGAGGTCACCCATCCTAAGACTACTCTCAGTCAAGCACGCTTAACTTTTGAGTTCTTTTGCATGGAAAACCAGAAAAGAAAGTGCACTTTGTTGATATGAGTAGTACTTTCAATCCCTTTAAGCACTAGTCATTTAAGCTAATCAATGGACCTCTTCAGATAACGTGGGGTGTTACAACGTGTATAAAGCAAACGTAAAGAACCAAATGGAACGAAAGAAGTATTATTTAATATGTCTGATGTTTGGCTCAGTCTTGGCTATAATATTTGCCTTTTAAAGTTTATTTTGTAAAATAAAGTTAGGAATATTCTACATGAACCACTGTATTTTGGGATTTCTGCATGGTACCCTTTCACGTTTTGAAATATTCGTAGTATCCCTAACTTTTAGCATTAACCATCGTCGCAACCTTGAACTTTTATTCTGTCAAATAAAGTTTTTCGTTAATTGATGACATGGCTACATATTTAACTTTTTTTTAGATTTAATCACATAATTAACCTCTAATAGTGGTATCTTATAACTAACTTAACATTATTCCCACATATTTCACATCAAACACCATAACCCGCCATAAGCCCATAACCCCCACCGACATCCAATTTTCTCTCGTCCCTACAGCTTACCACCCCTACTTTGTGCTCTTGGTTTACACTATTGTCTACGTCTGGGAAACTCATAAATAAATGGGAGATGATGGGGGTGTGAAAGTGGTGGCTCGAATTAGAGTTGATTGTTGGCAAGGATAGTGGTACGACAAGGGCTAGGCGAAAGTTGGTGACGGTGTAACACAAGTGAGATGGTGGTGCGATAACGACTAAGTAAAAGTTGGTGACAGTGTAACACAAGTGAGATTGTGGTGCTACATCATGGGTTGTGTTGTATCGAGGGTGCAAGATCTTGAATGGTGGTGCGATGAAAAAGAGGTTAGGTGGTTGATTATTAATTGTTATTCTTAGGAGAAAAAGGGATTAATAAGAGTTTAAGACATTACTTAACGACGCAATAAGACAAATATTGACGGAATAAAAGTACAGGTTCAATGATGGCTAATGATAAAAGTTAGGGGTACCACGTATGTTTCGAAAAGTAAAGGGATACCCCATAGAATTCGCAAAAACACAGGCGTTTCGACTCTTATTTCATCAACTTTGTTTTGTTTTCTTTCTCATCCTATCTTCTTATTCATTTTAATAATAAAACGGGTCAAAATATCATCTCACATGAGCATTTAGGACAAATATTTTGTTTTTCCCAACGTGTTTAGTTTATGTCGTAATCCTCCCACATGGGTATATTTGACACTAGACCTGTCAAACGGGTCGGGTTGGTCGGGTCCCGGGTCGGGTCATACGGGTCGGGTTGAATACGGGTCGGGTCAAATACGGGTCGGGTCATACGGGTCTCGGGTCGGGTTAGGGTCAGAATACGGATCAGGAAAAACTGTAGAACGACTTTTATTTTATCATTTTTTAGCCGGAAAATCATACTTTTTAAAATTAAATAATATTTAATATTAATAATATAGTTGTATTCATTACTTATCGCACTTATATTTAGAAATTTATTAAATTAAAGTTATTTTAATAATTATTTTATTATTTAATCCTATAAAAGTTATATAAAATTAATTTTTAAATTAATTTTTTTAATTAAAATATTAAAATAATTATTTTTCAATTTACATTTTCGATATATAATATTAAAATATTAATATTATAATAATATTCTTCATTTATCTTTGACCCAACGGGTCGAACGGGTCGGGTCGGGTTCAACCCTAAAAATAACGGGTCATTTCGGGTTTGGGTCATTCCGAGTCGCGGGTCAAGATTAACGGGTCTTTGACCCTAAATTACCGGGTCGGACGGGTCGGGTTTTCGGGTCGGGTCAAGTTTTGACAACTCTATTTGACACGTCTTAACTTAAAGGCGGATATACCCCATCTTAAATGAGAATTTGCATTTCTTTCATGGTTTTTTTGTGTGTGTGTCACTCTTATTATTTTTCTATTTATTATTCACAAATTCTCATTTAACACGGTACTATCCTTCTTAAACTTAAGACGGCTCAAATATCATCACTTGTGTATATAAAACAAATATATTGTTGTTCCTTATACATTCTCAAATACAAAAGTGGTATGGACTTGGTTTGTTTAAGTTTAAGACGAATAGTGCTATTTCAAGAAGACTTATTGATTATTATTAGTAGTTCACAAACTCTTATTTTAGACGATCTTAAGTTAAGACGTACTCACACTCAATTTAAATAATGTTAAAATGAAAAGGGAATTGTGAGAGGGTCTTAACTTAAGACCATCTTAAGCAAGACCTATTGTTAGTAGTTTGCTAGTTGTTATTTTTTTACCCATATAAATGTGGTTTTCGTACTCCGTAATATAGAGTTTGTTTACCTTTCATTTGATTGCTAATACAATTTATATGGGTCTTGAACCAACACGTATTTTTTTATATAAAATATTAGAGATTTTGCTAAAATACGTCTTAACATAAATTATGAAACGAAAAAATTATTTTGGTGAACAAAAAAACTCTGGAGAGACGAACAAGCTGCTTAAAAAGAAAGCGTGGAATGGAATTTTTATTAATAATCGTGACTCAAAATGTGAATTTTTATTTGGTAGATGTTTTCATAACACTCGTACTTATTTTATCATATATTGTAACCATTTTTATCAGTACTTCATTTTATATAATACGTGCTTATTATATTACTCCCTCCGTCCCGGTTAATTTTTGTCATATTCCTTTTTAGGGTGTCTCAGTAAATTGTTGTTATTTCTATATTATGAAGGTTTTTATGATTAATTTGATCACTCAATGAGACTATTATCCACCTGACATTCATTAAGTGAGACTACAAATGGTCTATCACTCTTTCCTTGGTCTTTGTGCCAAAATGAAAGGACAACAATTCACTTGGACGAAGGGAGTACTTTTTATATCATTCTTCCAATAATTTGTAATTGGTCTCTCAATAAGTTTATTTAAATACCGTCTCTTAGAAGACTTCTTGATTTCATTTAACGGCCATGAGACAAAAACAAATTATAATTCAATTTTATTGTTGAATGTTGAAACATGTTAGGGATAATTTAAATGGCACACCTGTATTTTTTTCATATTACCTGGTAAACTGTTATTTTTGAGCAAAAAATATTTGACAGTCTATAATTCTTGGCCATGAACTTGTAAACGACATTTTTTTTGGACTGAAGAACTTGTAAAGACGATTAATTTGAAAATAAATCGTTACTTTATGAACGCATATTCATGAGAAGGCCACACCACCCTCCCCCCTTCTCGCATCCTAGCCCCAACCATCCCAAAACCACTTTGCCACGCTACAATCTCGAAACAAATGAAGGTAAGACTCAAAATAAGCAAAACCCAAATAACATAAAGAAGACTCGCCTCAAACTCAGGTTGCTATGTTGTCCATTGTTACAAACGCTTCACTACAAAACTGCTACAAAACACGCTTGACGCGAGGCTACACCTTTCCAAAGCCATTCTGAAGCCATATCTCCTTCTGCCAATCTGAGAGCTCCCCCATGACACTTGTCTCCCCAACCAACGCACCATGATCTGCCTTGACCGAATAATGCATGTCCCACTCCGCCCCGGTACCAAACATATATCCCTCGGCCTATTAGACTAAGCTTTATGTCTAGAACTCTTTCCCTTTCGAAAGGTAAGAATAACTCACCCAATTTCAAGACATTCCATCGTCCATTATTCGGCTCCATCACGTCAGCCACCACCATCATGTCCTCATTACCCACTATACATGGCGAAATGATTTTACCTGTTTGATTCCCTTGTACCCACGCTTGCCCCCAAATTTTGGTATCCCTACCATTGTCTATTCGTCTTCTCATCCCACGGTCAAGAACAACCTTTGCCTCGATAATTCCCCTCCATATGTAACTCGGGTTATGCCCCATGTCAGCAGCCATAAACTCAACATGAGCATAGTACTTAGCCTTCATCGCACAAGCCCAAAAACAATTAGTATTTGTAGCTAACCGCCAAGCTCGTTTGCCAAGGAGCGCACAGTTGAATAGCCCGAAATCCCGAAATCCCAGCTCTCCTCGGAATCCCAAAATCCCAGTGATGTGACGGTTTTATATCGTCTTTACCAACCCAATTGTTAGCTACTTTAGCATTGATATATGTTATTTATAGTTATTTTAACTCATTAACGCATTTTGGTAGTAGTTGTATTGTTTGGATGTGTTTTTACGCAATTTTGGTTTAATAAGTAGGTGCCATGTTCGAGAATCGCATTCCGAGTTTGGAAAGTGACTTGTACATTCTTAAACTTATGTCTTGGACTAAATTCATGCTCGATAATGGGTTAATAAGAGTTAAAAGATTGTGGATTAAAGACAAGACAAGGCCCAAATATGAAGGTCAAAGCGTGGAAGCAAGTGAAATAGATTGTAACAACCCGAAAAATGCCAATTTTTCTAGTTAAAATATTTACTAACACTTTTCAGTAGAACTTAAGTTTTTAAAATAGGAATTTTTGTTCCGAGTCTTATTTTGAAATTCCGCGTTCGTATTTGGAATTTCTGAGAGATTTCATGAAAAGACCGGTTTTAGTCATCTTTGACTTTTCTTGACTTTTAAGTCGTCTTTGACTTTTCTTGACTTTTTAAAAGTCGTCATTGACTTTTCTTGACTTTTAAGTCGTCCTAAACTTTTCTTGACTTTTAAGTCATCTTTGACTTTTCTCGACTTTTCAGTCAACTTTGACTTCCGTTGACTTTTCCCGACTCGTCTCATAAGGTTGAAGACCGAAATTTTATTTAAAAAAATAATATTTTTGATTTATTTTTATTTAGATTTATTAAGATTTATCATAATTTAATATAATTATTTTTGAATTTATTCGGAATTTAAAGAATAACTTTTACGGTTTTAACCGAACGTCATTTAACTATTCCCGACTCATCGTAAAGCGCGAAACAAAATCGAAACTCGATCTTGGCATGAGTCACACGCGCGTGTCATCGCTTTCCACTCACAAATAGATATTTTAATTATTTTGATTAAACTAATCAAAATATCTAGATATTTATTAACTTTATCGATCAGTGAACGAAAATTACGCAAATCGCTCAAAATCAGACCCGCTTTCTCTCCTATCCTCACGGTTTTTCTTCTCTCTTTGACCTTGATATTTTCTTTCTTTTCATTACAATAACATAATATCTTGATATTTAATTCAAATAACTTAATATCTAATTAATTACGGTAATATAATTATTATACCGGGTCAATTCCATAACAACAATTACAAAACCCAACTCACTATTTTGGCCTATATTTACACGGCACTCATCCACTCATTCCTACTCACAAACAACTTTTCATTTTTCAACAAATCAAATTAAGATCAAAATATCACTTTCTTTAATCGTTCTTGAGCGTTCTTCGCGTTCTTCATCCGTTCTTCATCGTTCTTGAGCAAAACCTTCATAAAACCTTCATTTCTTAATTAAATCCGTCCTAACTTATATTTCTAGATCTCCTCTTCGCTCCCATCTTCAAGTACGTTTTATTTCCAATTCCGACAAAATCGTTTTCAAGACTTTAATTATGGAAAATCATATTTTAAGTTCTAATAATGTTTTTCTTGTCATTTCTTATAGGGGAAGATTTTGAAGACGAGTTTGGTGACTCGTATATTTTAGGAGAAGATTAGAAGACGGGTTTCTTAGTTCTTAGTTCTTATTATTTTGGTGCTACTTGATTTTAGCTAGCTAAGGTAACGATTCCGAGTTACTCGACGAATAATGTTACATATCTTTAGTTGTTGTTTATGATTTACGGTTTTTGATTAGTAACATGATAAGTAATCCTTTTTATTATGTTGTATGGAATTTTCATGTTGTTTAGTGTTCTTGATGAATTTGGATGATCTATTTATAATCATGATTTAATATGCATGATGGTTGAATTGGATGTTAAAAATGGATGTTGTTAATTAAAATGATGTTAGGAGTAATTTGGGGTGGTGGTTGTGGTGGCCGTGGAAGTGGCCGGGTATGGTGGTTGGTGAACCGGCCGGTTCAGGCTGGTCAGACCGGTTCAGGCCGGTCCAGCCGGTCTGGGTTGGTCCTTGGTGGGTCCGGGTTTTGGTCTTTGGGTTGTGTCAATGTTTGATTGTTTAATTGTGGTTTTGACGGGTTTTAAGTA